>WSXT02179060.1:0-10669 GCA_011762715.2 Neuroterus valhalla | reverse complement strand
AAACAAACTTTTTCTAGTCGGCCTTCAGCAAGGACCCTAATAAGCGGTTGAGGCCTGGGCCCGTACCGATTACGGTGCACCTAAACCGACAATGAATTTTCAGTTTATGGTTACCGTCAAAAATTGTGCACCTGCACTCCCGGAGTCGCTCTTGGACCGGTTTTTTATATGATATTTCCGAGATATAAAAATTGGCTGAATGCAATACTTACTGATGAGTAATGAAGTGTAAAAAAGGTAAAATAAATTAAATTATAATTTCCTGCCTTAAACCTGAAAAATAAAAATACGATACATTTTGAATTTTAAACCCCATATGACATACAAGTTGTCGTAGCGAGTACTAAAAATAATTTTTGTGGAAAATAAAAAAATAAGTGTAATTTTTTTTGCCGAGAAGAACGGAAACCTGAATGACGTAATATTTAAAGGTAGTCTTATACTTTACTACTACTACTACTATATTTGAATGAGCGCAATTCGAAAAATGGGATAACTAATAAATGAGTCAATTAAATAATTTAATGGACAAATAAAAATGAATTATATCTAAGATGATTCATCCTGAGATTAGTTTTAATGATTATAACTTGAAAATAGAAAACTTAAATGTGAATTAAACATTAAAACTCCAAATCGATCTTATTTTCTAATGCATTGACGATAAGGATGAATTAGCGGAAGGCAAATACAGGATATAAAGTATAAAAACATGATTAATCAAATAATTAGAAAATATAAAATTCAAACTAGGAAGTAAAAAGCTAGTATATACACAATAAATATAAAAAATATGAGATAATATTAAAAATTAAACCCTCTCCGGGAAAATGGATTCATATGATGGCGGTGGATCTGAAGAAAAATCTTTGTAAGAAGGTAGGATAGAGATGTGATTAGGAATATGTGTAGAGATAGTTCGGGATGTGGAGGGAAGCGGTTCGTCCATGAAGGATGAGTGAGGTCTCGGACTGTAAGTTGGTGGTGGCTGATGTGGAGGAGAGGAAGACCTTATGGAGGTTTCTGTGCGTCTCACGTTCTCCATGGAAGGGTGAGCCCGGAACTGCGTTCGTCGTTCATCCTTGTTCCTCAGTGCTGAGGACGGAGTGGTCGATTCTGCCCTGAAGTTGGTTGAGTTATCAGCCATCGCTCCGTCATCATCACTGTCGTCGATGATGGTCGAGGCATCACTGATATCCTCGTCGTCATCCATCAAAGCGGCAGAGTACTGGGTGATGGGTGTGATGGCTGTAAAATAAAAATAAGAATAAAATCAATGTCGTTCATTAATAAAATTAATTCATGCATACTTTCTTGAGATACAGACACATGAATCACAGCAACTTCTCAGCGGTGGATTTTTGAAAAATAATAAATAAATAATTTAATAAATACTAAAAATAGAAAACTTAAATATACTCGGTTTTGTATCCGTAGGGTAAAGGATCATAATTCTCTATCCTACGTCTTTTCATGTTGGATATCCGGCAGATTTTTTTCTCATCACGCGTTATAACTTGATGGCATCGAGTGGTTCAAATGGCGCTAGAGTTGATTTGAATAGGCTCACTTTCAGCGACTACAGGATCTCGAACTGTTTCAAATTCAATTGATTGCGAGTTATCAAAATTCAGGGTGATGCCTTTAGCCTTACATACCGCGGACTCGGTACCATCTGCTGAACGAGCTATGTGAGCATAGAATTTCAGGCCTCCTGAAACGAAGGAGGTTATGTAGGCACCTTTCCCTTAATCTTTCTCTAACTCATCGATCAAGTCGCCTAAAAGTGAACCTACAGATGGGGTGTACTCATCGTCGGTTCCACGGGTTACATAAATACACGAATCTGTGTCGTAATACAAAACGCGGCGGCCTAACTGTGACAAATACTCGTATAACTTTAATTGTGCCTGAGCAGTGGTGTATGCTGCAATAAAAACATTTGTATGGAATGCTGGGGTAGCAGCATCTTCTTTGTACCCGTACGTACAACTTCTGTTTGCGGTAAATTATTACGTTGTCCAAACTTACCCCAGAAGGAATTAAGACAGAGTTTCGCAACAGAACGCAATCCCGGATTTTTTGAAATTTTTTCCCTATCAAGCTTACTACCCTCTGCCAACTCATATTGACGAATGTACTCAAGCTTCGAATCTTCATCAATACAGTATGATGGCCAGCCACTAGCCTCCTGTTTGATCTTTAAGAACTTATTAATATATCCTGCGATAAGACCTCCTGTGTGCGTGAATGGATCATACTGCACTACCTCATATTGCCAGATTTTCGCAATATCAACAATTTTTTAGCCTAATTCAACAGCTTTTTTTAGCTCGTCGGAAACCCATGCACCCTCAAACACACGCTGTGATTCGTTTTCATGAGTGCACTCATTCTGTTCCAATGTTTCACAACATGTGCGACAAAGTGAAAACATAAGTTTATCGTGCAAGCGAGCCAATAAAGGAGGATGATAAAGATTGCGCGGTGGTAAAACTTTACAATGTACCAAACCTTCGAATGGATTAGATCGAACTCTGCACTTGTAAACCTCTTACACTCTTTTGAACCTACATATACAGTGGGATGACCTACAGGGAATTTTCCCACTTTTGAAATGTATGGATACAGGGAGCAAACATCTTTGTACTCAATTATCTCCTCGTTTTTAATCTCATGGAAGCATTTTGTATTCCTTGTACGCCCACCATAAAATGCATCGCGAGGGTTCAATACATTTTTAGATTTTAACACCGGATGGTTTTCCAAAAATTCTCTGAGATTCTCATCCGAATTTTTGAGACAGTTGAACTAACACTCCCATATCTCTATGACTTCATATCCGAATCTTTTCATTTCATCCGACTGCGCGATTGTCTTTTCGTATCGCTCATTCATGGTTTCCTCGGTATTGGTAGGTTTCTTATCTCTGTTAATGGGATAGCAGAGTTTACAACCATGCCATGAGCAACCATGAAATTGAAATACACGACGGGTGCCCGTAGCATCACTTTAAAAAAAAAACATCTACTAAAGGTCCTTCTTGAAGATGATACTCTCGAGCCCTACCGGCGTGACGGATAATAATATCAAGATCTCTCTCCATGGATAAGGGCCACTCGGTACCAACTACAGATTGTGCATCTCCCCACCTATAACCACCTCTCAGACTTATGCCTATCGTTTTTTCGCGTGAAAAATGTTTTCTAAAGAATCTATTGCATGCTGACGCAATTGTGTGTGCTTCTGTAAAGGGACAGACATTTCCACAGTCGAGAAATATTTTACGAAATGCGATACACGCACAGCGTAAAATATTTACATTATTCTTACAATATGAAATCAGCTCGTCCGAGAAATTAAATTGATAGTCGGGATCAACACTCTCTCCGCGTACCATTTTAGAAATTTTTTTCGAGCTTTTTTTGACATTGTACCCGGAGATTAACACTCAATTGCTGGAAGAGGTCCGCAATAATTTTTATTTTCCAGGGTATCAAAGAGGTGTGGAAATGTTCCGTTTTTATCTCCTTCTCCAACTAACCCAAACGACGCCGGTAGTGCACTAAGTGGTAATTAAAAATAATTGAAGCTATCTATAAATACTGTATCTTTTACTCTCATTGAAATGATTTTTGTTCCCGCTAAAACAAGACATGAATCTGTTCTCTCACAATTCTTGTGCTCAGTTAAATGTTTCAATATAAACTGAATGTCACCAGCAAACACAAATTCACGAATCAACCCGCAGTGCTCGCATTGTTTTTCAATATCGGTTTCAGCGATGCACCACGAGCAGACTTGTTGAGCAACGCGGAGATGGACCTCATGTTCATTAATCGAATCATCCCCGTCGAGCGTGTTATTCTGACGAGTTTCAAAATCATAAAATATGAAAATAACAGGATTTTCTATATTATTACCTGAATCCATAGCCATGGGCTTCATATAGCACTCGTGATTATATTCACGTTTGCACTTACATATCTTGCAGTATGAAAACCCACATTTATGATTCTTATCTTTTGACAAGTGAACTAGGTGTGGTGTGTGCTTCATCAGAGTTACTTTTACACTCCGGTTGAGACAGACAAGCCCCACATCTTTGCGAGCACGTGTGATCATCGATGTTTTTATAGGCCTTACTACATGGAGTACAAAATGGACGCGATGAAGCCGCACCAGTCAAATTCAATATTGTCTGAGAATGATGAGTGTTGCTATCATACAAAAGATGTACAATATGTAGCGGGATTTGACCATTTTCGATAAAATATCGTGTGCCATCGACCTTCTGACGGTATTTCCACAAGTGCGATGCGCGTCGGCTCTCGTGCTAATACTGTCTGAAGCTTAGAGTTTTGTTTGCGAACAGAATGCCATTTCGTGTTTTTTTCACCGGTTTTTAATTGCCCGCGTTCCCTGTAAATTTTCCCACAAGCAATCGCTCGAGGGAGACATAGATCATCGCGGTTCGCTTTTGTTAAAATCGATCTTTTATTAATCGTATCCCTCGTTAAAACACCCCAACTACGATCAGTTGGGTTACGTACACAGTCAATTGTCATTTTGAAACTGTCATCGATTCGGAACTCTGCGACGCTCTGTGTGACAATGAAAATTAAATTCCATAAGTCATTAAAATGACAATCACGTACGTATCTAAAAGACAACGCTGCATCGTCTCGTGTAAAACTACACGGAAAGGGAAATGGTACGTCTGCGCGCTCCGCACTGAGATGGTCATCTGCTCTGATTCGTGCACGCTTCAATGCTTATTTTGGGCAGAAAGACGGCACTAGTGTTGTCTCCATGCGCGCCAAACTCTTCCGCCGGATGATCCGCCGAGCTCTCGGACCGTTTTCAAATCGTCGTCCTCCTCGGAGTCCGAGTGTTCGGACTTGGGCGGATTTTCCGACGATCGCTCGAGCGCGTGAACGAACGAGTTGACTTGCAGTGTCACACGCCGAGAAAACGAGCATTCAGGCTTCCATGCATCAGAGCAAAGGACTGTCTCAGTGCGGAGCGCGCAAACGCACCATTTCCCTTTCCGTGTATCTGAATGAATTTCATACCTATAAAATCGAAAGGGGCATACGGCGTTATTAAATATTCGAAAAGTTCTCTAACCGCGGATTCGAGCTACTCGATGGGACAGACAGATTCATCCGGATTATACCGGAACCGCAACTCTACCTCCGCACCACAAAGTTTAAAACGCTGGTAATGTTCCTTTTTTTTATTCATAATTATAAATTTAGAATTTTCAGGCATTCCTCCACCCTGATTAGAAAGATTGCTATAGTCACGTATTTTGTGTTCCTCAACCACGTCGACAAGATTCCCGTCACAATCATCATGATTAGGCTCTTGTAGGTCAACGTTTTCATTCAAACGGAGTTTTTTCCCGCCTCCCCCTCATTGGATGTGTATACTCGTAGAGGGTTTTGCATGCAGAAAGGATATAGCTCATGTAAAACTTGTCAACAAATCTAACAGTAATGACAAATACATAATACGCTTTAATTTTTAATGTCATTTACGAAGTGCGATTCGCTATTCGTAACAGGATTCAATAAAAGTGAGGAAGTGGCATTTTAAAAATTCTTCACAGCAGGGGGTCAAGTAGGAATCGCGAAAATTTCGGTTGAATAATTTTAGGTCAATAACGAGTGATTAACATTTTGTACAATGAATGATGTAGGTGAGAAGAATATTATGACAGATACGGAGAAGAATAACTTCGCGCATTAGGGGTTTTCAATAAATCGCGAGAGTACATATCAAATCAGGATTTCTGGGAAATAAGGAAGTGACATTTTTTTAAATTCGTCACTGCAGGGGATCGAGTGGGAATCGTTGAAATGTATTTTTAATTAATGTTATGATAAAAACAAGTAATAACTTACCCATTGTATAATCCTCTTCCTCAAGCGAGCGTTTTCTTCCTTCTTCCTCTCCCTCCTCCTAATCAGCCATCTCCTCATCCTCGTCAAAGTGGGTCTCATCGTCGTCGTTTCCGCTACCGTTCGCACTAATTCCACCAGCACTATCTTCCTCGCAATCACTCGCACACAAATCTACCACTTCACAGTCGCGTTCACTAGCGATATCTACGACGTCCTCGTTGTCATCAATCACGATGACATCGGGAGCCGTAGCTCGTTCACTACCCGAGGAACATGAAGAAATTACTGGCGGTGCTGGCGTTTCAATCATCACAATATCATCTCCATCCCTCTGGGTATCAGTATCAGTAGTCGAAATGGGTTGCCGATGGCAACATCGTTTTACAGCTTCTATTTGCGGCCCCTCTGATTGTGGAAACACTTTGGTCCGAACTTTCTTCACTCATTTACACAGGATGTGTGACACACGCTTTTAACGAATTTCATTCTATTACTCAGAGTGGCAATTCGGTACTTCTCTTGCAAAATTTATTTCATCAGGGACACGGTCAGAGGGACATATTGCTAAATTCAAACTACATCGTTCTTTTCAAAAATCCTCGAGGCCCCATGGTTCTACTCGATTCAAAACAATCGACACCTGATAATTGTCGTTTCAGAACAGTTCGACAGTTTGCAGCTATCCTTCGTGAAATCGGGATGCCCAGAGAGATAGTAGGAAACGCAGAGTATTGGAAAGAAAACAGAATCTCGGCGAGAGAGGCAGGTAGTCGAGGCGGGCCGGAGGTCGCTTCTCACGAAGCTTCTTATTATGGACTCGACAAACTCGCAAACGCTGCACGCGGCTCCGTTTCGCGCGTTAAAGTTCTTCAATGATTGCAATCTCAGGATTCTTACAATCTCCACGTACCCATCCATCGCCGTTTTCAACGAAAAATTTACGATATTTCTAAGTTTGACGATTCGTGGGAAGCAGCTTTAGTAGACTTAAAGCAACTCAAACATTCCAACAAAGGATTCCAATACCTGCTTGTGGTTATTGACATTCACAGTAAATACGCCTGGGTAGGGCCTCTTAAAGACAAATCCATGAATGAAGTACAAAAGGCTATAAAATCCATTCTTCACAGAATTCACAAACGGTCGCCCCTCTGCCTTCAAACTGACAGAAGGAAAGAATTTTTAGATCGCAATTCTCAAACGTTCTTATCAAAATGTGGGATCAAATTTCGTACCGTACGTGATCCAAATGTTAAAGCTGCTGTAGTTGAAAGACTCAGTCGCACACTCAAGGAGCGAATGTGGCGTTATTTCACTCATAACAATACACACTCCTACAATTATGTTATACAAGATATTGTACAAGGGTGCAACAACTCGCGACATTCGAGTATAGGAATGCGGCGATCAGAGGTCACTTTGGACAACACTGCACAGGCTCGTTTCAATATCCAAAGAGAGTACGGCAGAAGAGCGATGTGTACTAAAAAACCTAAATACAAAGCTGGTGGCTATGTACGGATCAGTAGGAAGAGAGGTGCCTTTGCAAAAGGTTATGAAGCTGGGTGTACAGAGAGATTTTTGTCATAAAACGGGTTATTTCGGGTCGTAGACAAAGCCCACATGTTTACGAGCTGCAAGATCTTACCGATGAGGATATAGACGGAGTTTTCTACGAAAAAGAACTGTCCAGTGAAAAAAAAGATACTGATATAAACGAGTCTGAATTTCTCATTAAACGAGTTATACGTAGCAAGGGTAAAGGTTCTAAAAAACAATCACTTGTCAAGTAGACGGGTTATACTGATAAATTCAATCCTTGGATTCATGCATCGGATCCTAAAATTTACAATGAATAACGAAAAATTTCACCTCATTTTACCAAGCACTAGCAGTATGAAGTATTTTCCACACAATACCACGACTCATTTTACAACACAACTACCACACGAGATTCGTTTACAGGGTCGATGGGTTGTTGGTCTCACAGAAATTCAATTCCCGAAAACGTTTCTTCATTTGAGGCATGGCTCACCCGGACACATCGAAAATCGTATAGGTCTAATGACGAATGTAACGAATAATTTAGACGAGAGGAAAAATGTAGAAATCTACGAAAATGAAAAAAATGGAGTGATAATCGATGGTGAAGATTTACTCGTTAAATACTCGCTTCCTTACATTCTTAAGGGTGATGAACAACTGTTCGAAATCAACGAAATCAATGCCATTAGAGACGGGTATACTGCAGGTATGCTGACTGGTGAGTGGACAAGTCCTATTGTCTCGGACTTCCGACCAGGTGTCTATCCACAGGTGGGTGATCTTGTCCGAGCGATTAACCAAACACCGATTGCTCAAAATCACGTAGGCCCAATTTTTCAGAAAGACCAAGATTTTTATGTAAAAGTTAAGAAAATTGTCAAGATGATTGTAAGATAAAAGGTCGTCATTTTCTAGCAATAAGTGAAAAAGTATCTCGTATACTTGGTTTTGCACCCCATACATTAATATCAGATAATCCTCAGTATATAAATCATCCTCCTAGTCTCGCTCGTGGTTTACCCGAAAAAAATTTTTTTATTGCGATATTTGTGAACCTCATATAACGGGTGATACACAAACATTAGTTTTCTTCTCCAAATAACATTTCTCTTCTCCACAATGAATTTCATACGATCGAAATAGATATAAGAGATCAGGCTGGACTTCCTATACCATTCGAGTTTGGTACACTCACCGTTCGACCTATCAGAGAGAGCATAGAATCGGTAGTTTTTTAGGTGGACCTTTTCGACTGGTACTACCTATACTTGCTTGAGGTGCTCGCACTGTTGGTAAGGAGGCTTTCTGAACAGGTGCCAACGTTTTGAATGATGTAGATAGCAAAATACCACTCAAAAAATCATTGAAATCACGTTTTAAGGAATCTCGTAAAAGTTTAGGACGGAAAGCTTTGGATAAAATTGATGATTTCATGAGTGGCTCAGGTAATAAATTCGATGTAAAAAGTTTCAGGACTCAGTTGCCCGGAATTCATGGACTAGTGAGTGTCGCAGAGCGCAGAAAAAGTATTAACGAAAAAAAGTTAAAAGACTTGTTTCAGTGAGTAAAACGAAGAAGAAAAAGAGTAAGCAAAGGAAAGGAATGAGAAAATCGAAATCGAAAAAAAATTAAAAGTATTGAAAAACAGAACAAACGGAGAAACAAGTAAACACAGAGAGGGAAGAAACGCATAACTAATGCAAGAAAAAATCGTTCAATTTCGGATATTTTTGGGGCCTGAAATATCGATTATTATATTATATCCTTTCTAAACTCACATTCTAGCGAGTGTTGAAAGACTGAATTAGATCTTTTTTCTCTTCCTTCTACTCAAACATCTAACGTGTCTTCGCAATGTGTTCTTTACAAACCCGTTTCATCCCTGACAGACGATTCTCCGATAGAGATCTTTATTCCAGGTCACGGGGAGGAATACATTGATCTCGCTTATACAATACTCAGCATACGTGTCAAATTCGAGGCACCGACAGAAACAGCTGCAAAAATCTGACTTCCTCTTTTTGGTGTGCAGATACTACAGGAAAAATGGAAGATTCGACCAACGAAAATACAGGCCTAAATACACGTCGAGGTTATTTTGTCGCAGGCGATACGATAGATCCAATGGGACATCTAGATTGCGACATTTTCAATCGGAACAAATTTCTTCTCAACGGGGTCGAGATGTGTCTTCGACTCGTACGAACAAAAGATGCTTTTTGCCTCATGGATCCTGTCGGAACATGCAGTTTACACATTTCCGAAGCAACGCTTCTCGTACGACGTACAAAAATAAATTCCACCATTTTATTAGCTCACGCGAGGGCTCTCGCTGGAGGAACAGCAAAGTATCCAATAAAAAGAGTAGAGGTGAAAGCGCTTACTCTACACGGCGGGATTCACGGTGAAACTCTTGACAACGGTATCCTCGGACAATTACCCAAAAGAATAATAATCGGTTTTGTCAAAAACAGAGCCTTTAATAGGATTAGAGAACTTAATCCATTTAACTTTAGAAATTACAAGATTAATTTCTTATCGCTCTACGTCGATGGTACACAAATACCTTCGAAACCCCTACAGTTTGATTTTTCCCAAAACAAACTTTTCGTTGATGCTTATCACACTCTTTTCTCTGGAAGCGGTATTGACTTTCTCAATGAGGGTAACGATATTGATAGAAGAGATTATTCGAAAGGATTCTGTATCTTTGCCTTCGATCTGACACCGAATCTTTCTGCCAACTGTTATTCTCATTGGAATCTCGTGAAAAATGGAAGTTTGAGAATTGAGCTTCGTTTTGAAGAACCACTTGTTAACACAGTAAATTGTATCGTATACTCAGAATATGATAACGTTCTGGAAATTGACGCGTCTAGACAAGTTATTATTGATTTTCGAGGTTTATAAAACACACCCATCGTCACCTCCATTTCTACGAATTTAGATATCTGCTATCATATTACACACCTGTGTTTACTTAGGACAGGCTTGAGCAGGCTTGGGCAGGAGTTAAGTACCCTATCATGTGCTCTCGTTATCTTTAATATAAAGATGTGTAAACATTAAAAAGTGATGGGAGAAAATCTTCAAAAAATACGTTATCTCGTATGTTTCTCTTCATAACCTGCTAACCATATTTTATTCAAACCGTAGCGGCCTTAAAAGTCAGTCGTTCCGTTACATTTATCCTCTTTTCTGTGTTGCGCGCAGCT
>WSXT02179050.1:0-21467 GCA_011762715.2 Neuroterus valhalla | reverse complement strand
ACGACCGGGCTGTGGTGGGCGGGGGGGGGAGGTGTTGTTTGAACGAATATGACTCATCATTTTTTGCAGTTGAATATGATGAAAATACATACATGTTACAGAGCTCTTGCCCACCCCCTGGGTCCGTCACTTTATTTGACTTCTAAATCTCATTTCCTATTGGATGTAATTATGGAGTGCATTTGAAATTGTATAATTTTATATATAATAACTGTTTATGCAAACTCACTAGTGTCTTTCATTGCTCTAGGTTAAATTCAATGTTGAAAAGCTTAGTCTTCATTTTTGTGTAAATCTATTCTGAGATCAGACTTTGCTAATAGGCATATTAATTTGATTTTACTAGATTGCGATAAGTGCGTTATTGTAGGGTTTGATAATTAGTATGCGCACGGGTAAAAAGATACTGAAACAATTTATTCTCAACGATCAGACACGAGTTTTGTCAACAAATAGTTCACATTATAGGCGTACCTTACATATGAAGACATAGAACTCACTTTTGATGCAAACATGCGGTCTGAACAGCAAAAGAATTATTCTGATAATTAAAAACTGAAATCTTGTTCCTGAAGTTCAAATTGACGTACTGAGAATTTTAATTCTAATCATCAATACTGAAACGCTTTGGAGTTTAATGATTCTTCTCGGCCGCAGATGAATTTGGGTATCATGTGGACCTTTTCCTGCAACTTTTTTGTCTATATTTTTATATATGTACCGGAATAGAAGGACTCCATCTTCGAGTTTTATGATGGTGAAAACGCTTGATCGCTCTTTGATTTCTTCCATATTCTCCGGTGGATTCATTAGAGCTCTGCTGAGGGCATCGAGGTGGGCCATTTTTTCACCTGCTGTGTTAACAATTTCGAAAGTATAATCCGTTGATAGATTTTTCCAACGAATAAGTTTCGTGTTTTTTGTTTTTTTTTCGAATTAAAAGAACTAGTTCTTGGCAGTCAGTAACGATTTTAAGCTTGATGTTCATAAGAAAAATTGCGCAGTCTTACGACAGCCCAAACGATTGCTAGAAATTCGAGTTTGCTAGATTAGTGAAGTTGTTGGTATTAGTTAGTTCGCCGACTTATCACTTATGCTAAATGAAATTTTTCTTCAGAGCCTTTGTGCATTAGGATTGCCACAAGTCTTCTCGAACTAGCATCATGGTGTATTTTTGTTGTAGCCTTGACGTTGTAAATTTGTAAAATTGGTTTCTAACCATTTACTAATCATTCAAGTGCGTCCTTTAAATCCTTATTCCAAATAAATTCAGTATTCTCTCCTAACAGATTAGATAACGGTTCTGCGATTTCCGAAAACTTAGGGATACATCTTGAGAACATACCCTTTTTCCGAGAGTGTAAACCCTCAACATTGTACTATATTTTTAAGAAACTGAAATGCAGATATTTTTTGTGTTAGTCCTTCGAAAACTAAATTTAGCTTTTGTTTAATCTCTGTTGAAGTCCTTGCCGTAATCAAAAAGTCATCTAGATAGAACATGAAAAACTTATGCCGCAATGGTTCGAATGAAAAATTCGGTAACACAGTCAAATTTTTTTCTCGCGTAAGTATCAAGCCTGTCAATAATCCAACTTCACTGTAGCCATGAACGTTCGAAATTATATTTTATTTGTCAGATGCCGAACTGGGAATTCGAGTTACTTCTGAAAAATTCCACGCCTATTTTCGAAGACTCCAGAGAATTTTCAACAAATTTAAATAATTTCAAGGTATTCCAAGGAATTTGAACGAATTTGGAGTAGGTTTAAAAATGCCAAGGAATTTTGAAGAGCTTCACGAAATTACAAGGGATTTAAGAATATTTTGAAGGCTTTGAAATATTTTAGGGTACTTGAGGAGATTCCAAGGTCTTTTCAAGAGCTCTTAAAAGTTGCAAGTGATTTCAAGCAATTTCAATTGTTACGTTATTTTAAGAAATTTTCAGGCATTTTGGAAAGATTTATTAAATTCCGAAGGATTCCTTAGGACTGTGATAAATTTAAGGGAGCTTTTGGGGTTTTTCAATAATCTTTTCAGGTTTAAAGGAACTATCATCAGCTTTCTTAGATTTTCACGAAATTTTCTGATATTCCAATTAATTTCAAATAAGTTTCAGTGGTTTAATGAGATTCCAAAAAGTTGTTTGCAGATCGCTTGAATCAGATGAGACATTATTTCTCAAGTATACCCACTCAAAACATCAAAGTTGTTTGGGCGCCTCCCCAGGATGCGTATAGCGGAATGCCCCCTAGAAATGGGTGGTACCGGGGAAATCAAATACCCGGGGCGGACAAAAACCAGCTAGGGGAAGAAACCCCGAACAACGAATCAAACATGAGTAGGTTTCCTAAATACACTTTAACCAATGGGAGTAAAAATCTCCCCGCCAGTTTCGATAAGGTACAAGCCCCGGTGGCCGGTGCCGGTTCTAGGGATTTTGGGGAGGACCAAGGAAATGTTGAGGAGGCCGAGCAGCTGGAGAGGTGTCTCAGTGAGCGGATGTTTGGCAGAAAAATGGAAATTGCGGAGACAGAAGCTGAGCAGAGGGCAAGATACCTTGACAAATCTCAAGCGAGGCAGTACACGGACGGCGTGAAAGAGCATCGAGTAAAAGAGCTCATGAATCTCAATAAGATGGAGGAAATCCGAAGTAAGATGCTGACCTACTGTAAGTCGCATCGAAATATGTTTACGGAGATCCGAGAAGGATTAAATGAAGCAGATGGTACCCTTCAGAGAATGAAGAATGATCGCAAATAGAGATTGAGTTATAAAGCCTCACACAGATACTTTCTTAGCAGAAAGATAGTTGAGGATAAGCGGGTGGAGAAGGAAGATGCATTATTTCCGGTTTTTGCTGGTTCTGCACCTCAGCAATCGGAGCAGGGGTTCCAGACGGACGAAGACGCCGGAAAATCTCTCTCCTCAGCCCAAGGGAAGAGGATGAGAGAATTTACCGCGAGTACCCCGGACTCCAGCGTGGGCAAGCTTGCGCTAAAGAAGGTGAACACTTGAGGTCAGGTACTTGTATCTACGGCCTCGAGTTCTCCGCTCGAGGATCATCTACCCCAAAGAAAAAGGTGATGAAGAAGAAGGAGATCCATAAGTGAGCTCGTCCCGAGGCGGTTCTTATCAAGCCGACCGAGGGTTCGAGCTTTGCTGAGGTCCTCCGTAACATTAAGAGGACGGTGGAGCAGGACACCCTTGGCGTTAAAATCAAGGGTGTTCGCAAAACGCGAGATGGTGACATCTTCATTGAAGTGGAAAATGAGTCAGGGGGCAGAATCAAACTGTCCGCTGCCATCGAGAAAGCAGTTCGTGTACGGGGTAAGGTTCGTGAACTGGTCCCTCGTGTCAAGGTCGAGGTGCTCGACCTCGACGAGCTTTCTGAAGGCCAAGACATCAGAGAGGCAATGCGGAAGCTCTTCGATGATGCTGTGAAGGGAATGATGGTACCTAAAGGCGACATCGAAGGTGAAGCCTCGAGGCACTAGGCGATAAGACCCTGCTAAGATGTCGAAGGCCGACGAGCCCGTTGCGCGACATTGTCGCTCTGCTGAGGAGAATGCGTACATCTTCGTAGGTTGGTTGGTAGGGTGGTACTGGCCTCACCTCCATTTCCCTGAAGTAATGCTGGAAGCCGTTCCGGGGAAATGGGTTGGCAGGAAAAAGATGTTAAAGGTTTAGTGGGTGGGTGCCGTTCGGTAAGTCCCACACTCACCTTCGTCTCTTGTGGACTATGCGCTTGTAAGTGCACTTCACGTATATGTACACTTCGTGTATGATTATGTGAAGTGCGTATATCGGGCTCGTGGTACCCAAAGTTCGAATGTGGTTAGTGCATGAGCATTTCTCCGTTTTTCACTCCTTAATAAAAAACCCTTTGCCCCAGTGTTGCGCTATTGGATAGTAGTTGATGGGCAAAAACTTCTGTCATTTGGAAAAATATTTACTGAGGGGGAGAGAGCAACAGTTTTGAAATTTTCCTCGATATTGTCTATTCCGGTGAATTTGAACTGTTCTTATGGCAATTGAAAATATTTTATTTAGTGCAGTTTTGATAGGGTCTTTTACACCCTTTTGATTGGTTGGATGAGTTTTTCGAAAAAAAATTGACCTCCAAAAATGAGGGTTAAAAATATTTTTAACTCTCTTTAAAAATGATAAGTTTTTTTGGTCTCAAAATTGAACTCAGGATTCTTCACATAAGACAGTATTAATTAAAAAGTTGGACTAGAATCTTTCATCCATAAAAATTAGCCTTGAGTACTATGGTACGCTCATAACGCTGGCACTCGAGCCCCGCGCGCATCGTGATGCCTTTATTGTTTCGTGTTTACGAAAAGTATTAATATCTTCTAATATTTTTGATTGCTCCAGTGGCGTTCCTAGGGAGGAGTGGTCGCCCCGGGCGGAACGATTCGGGGATGGCAAACCGATCTTTGCTGCCCTTAAGATAGAGAAATGATACTCAGAAACATTTTCTTCGTACCAAATTTTTCTGTCACAATAAATGGAGTTTTTTATTGAACTTGTAAAACGAATGGGGAGGATGGTAATAATTTTAGCCCCGGGCGCTCAATGTTCTAGATACACTACTAGATCGCTGCCTGCATTTCACAGGCATTTCAAGGGCCCATCATTTTCTTGCTACAGAGCAGTTAGTTAATTGAAAAATCTAAAGATTACTTTATATAATGTTAACTCCGTTCTTGTTTGCGAATTCCATGACCGTGACGACATGAGTCGTATAAAAGCTAAAATTACGAATTGTGTGTTTGTTCGGACGAGTGATAAAAAACTTCTCATTCAAGAAAGATTGATTTTATGCAATTTGAATGAATTGAACGCTGATCTTCCATCAGAATATCATGAGAATAAAATAGGGTTCACAAAATTCACATATATCATACCGGAAAATTGCGGTTTGGCAGGAAGCAGCAGTACCCACGCAAAATGTGTTTGTGTACATCATGAGAAACTGGCCTGTAATTATTATAATTAAATATAATTTAAATCAATCATTTTAAAGAAAATTTAATTGTTGGCTGCACACTGGCAGACGTTCTTTGCAGACGCTGATCAGGAATGCTGATGACTTTGTGAATGAACTTCGTAAAGCTTTGCTAAAACTAAGGACCCATAATTTTCCGTGCAAGAATTCCAGTGGAATAATGACCAGGTTCTTATATTCACAGTAGTTACTTTCTATGACAAATATGCAGAACTCAACTACAGAAGCATGGCACTCATATCTTTTAGTTAAGAAGGGAGCATTTTTGGACATGGAAAGTTTATTTAGCTACGGAAAAGCTACACCTGCGTCAAGAAATTTGAACGAAGGGCAAATTAGTCTGAATTCTGGTATGATTGTGATGTGCCGAGCTGCATTCGAAGATCGCTAAGAAGTTGGAGCGTATTTATTGTCCCTCAAAATTAGTGCTTTAAGATTGAAACCCTACATAATAAGTGGAAATTTATTAATTTAAATGTTCGATAGTCATTGCAATGTAACTGTGACCATAGAATAACCAGTGATCATTCTCATCGAAATATAAGGTGTAGACCAGTGAGATCTTGCGTTTATCTTCTTTAATATTTATTTTTCTAACCATCCGCTACGTTTATCTACTCCTTCAGTTCTTCCAAATGAGTTCTGTTGTCTGATTTTTACAGTTACAAGATATAGTGCTCTATGAAAACTGGAACTAAAGTTTTTATCCACTTTGGAGTCATAACCACCGATGCAAAAAACTCCATTACAAGTTGATTTTCAATGTCCAAACGCAAATCCCTTGTTTCAGGATAATAATCATCAACTCTAACGGTATAGCACATATCAGAGCAACTATTGTCACAAGGATAATCTGTTGAAACGGAGATCATTCAAGTTCAAGACTGCGTTTCTGTGATGTTTTCGCGTGTTTTTCAGTGTATCTAGGTTGGAGTTCACGACTATATTGGTTAGTTCGTGAAGAGACCAATGGTGTCAGATAGAATTTCTTTAAAATATCTATGACCCTCATTTTTTGAGGTAGATTTTTTTTTATTCTGAAAAACTTATACAACCAATCGGAAAATCGGAATAGACAATATCGACGAAGATCTGGAAACTTTACTACCTCCCCCTCAGTAAATATTTTTCCAAACGACTAAATTTCCTGCCCAACTACCACTATCCAAAAGCACAACGCTCGGCCCAAGTATACCTTGAATCGGATCAAATTCATTTGATGTTTTGTCAGGTTCTTTTGAATTCCCTTGGAACTCATTTCAAACATACTAATTCTTCAAATTTCTTAAGGCAATTGTCTCGCGACAGTCACATTCAGAAGTTCACGCTCCGATAGATGCGAAAATTGACAAATTCTCTCCTCACCATTGGTGAACAATGTTAATTGAGTTTGTACACTCGCATAGAAGCGTCCTATATACGAATACACAAGTTCACAGTACCAGTTCGTGAGGCAACGATGGTACTGCTTACCTCCTTTATGTGCCATGCGAGAACAGAAAAATACTTGTTACATTATTATATCTTTCATACTAAACAGTCAATAAATGTTATTTTTATAAATACAATTCATGCGATATTTTTCTGTACATGTATAGTTTTTAGGCGCAACGGTAAGCTTCATTTCTATACTAGACTTTGTAAGGTGGTGATTGCCCATGTTAGCTATTTTAGACAATCCGTAAGTAGGGTTCCGTTTCGGCACAACTGCCACTCAAATAAAAAAATTTTATAATATTTTAGACCACGATTATCGATATGCTTCTACAATATGAGAAACATTTGATTAAAAAATTTTAGGCGAATACTCTGTTTTTTTTACTGACATTTTACTCCGGGCTAACATTTTCCAAAATTTCAGAAAAACTTGTTTTTTAACCTAAAGCATAAATCCACTACACTAATAAACAGCAGTGCTATTCTTTATTAAAGGAGGAATTCAGGGAGGGTTTCTTCAATGCTCAAACACTTATGGGAAGGATGAGAATAGATTTATGGGTTTAGATTTTGATCCAAACGAACTAGAGTCTTACATTGCATGCTTTGATATGAACAACAAATATGGTGCAGATATGAGCGACTGTTTACCATACAAAGATTCTGAATGGTTCGCAAATTTTGAAAATGAACCAAACTTCTCCGATATTCCCGATGATTCGTCAGAAGGTTACATCTTATCCAAAGTTAATGCTGACTTTGCTTCCAAAAAGAAAAATATGTAATACATTACCGAAATTGGAAACAATATTTATCCTTGGTGGTTAAGTTGACACAAGTCCATTGAGTTTTGGAATTCAAACAGAAATCATCGGGAAAAGAGCAACAAATGAGTTTGAGAAAAACTTTGATGAAATAATTAATAATTCAGTCTCCGGCAGAACAATAGAGGATTTTAGTAAGCACAAAGTTGTAGAGCTTGTAACAAAATGGGAGGGACGGTATAGTGCAAAAAATTTGCTTGTCAGCTGTGATTTCCATAGCTGCACCATATTTGGCGAAGACATGGCTATTATGTATTAAAATTAATGTAACCAAAATTTATTTCAATAAACCAATTTTTACCGGATTTACGGTTCTTAACGTATCAAAGATAATAATTTGTGATTTTCGCTACAACTGCTTTCTACCAAATTTTGGAAATAATGTAAAATTTCTCTATACATACACCGATAGTCTCATCTACCATTTAAATAATCCAAATATTTGTGATTCTAATAAACGGTATATGTATAGAGTTGATACATCTGATTATCCCCCAGATAATGTGCATAGTATACCATTGAAAATTAAAAAAGTTTTGGGCCTAATGAAAGACATATGCAATGGAAAGATTGAAACTGAGTTTATTGGCTTGAGATCGAAAACTTATGAATACAAAATGTATGTATTCATACAGATGATATGATTTTCAGGTTACATGAAATGAAAAACACCAATTCAGATCAAACTTATTTTTCTCCTCTTTATTCCAGATACCGTACTCTTTTTTCTCAAACATTTGTGCATATAAAAAATTTTACATAGTATACATATTTTGAGTCAACTCTAAATCGCCATCTCACCGCTTGAGAGGTTCTTATTACTTCGCTCGATGTTTCGTTTACTTTTACTTCTACAAAAGTACCTTTTAATACTATAAATATATACAAAAATATATGAATATATATTTATGAATATAATATAAATAAATTACAACAAACTCTGCTGCTGTATAATGACAACATAATTTCATGACTAACTTTGAAACAAACCGATAATTTGATATTTTGCCAGCAGAAGATTTGCCCAAAAAATTTCGATCTTTGTTTTTGAATTTAAAAAATTTTCAACAACTTGGCTTCATCAGACACTTGACTTAGTCCGTGGCTGGTGATCAAACACCGGGCAAAAAGACCAAAAGTTAATTTTCGACGAATACTAATAATATTAATAATAATAATAATAATATAATAATAATAATAATAGCTCTATATAATATGTATAATAATAATAGTATAATAAAAATAATAATCATAATAATATCTATAATAATAACAGGTAGCTCTAAAAAGGTGGTAGCTCTAAAAAAGCATCCAGAGGTGACCTAAGTTGCCTTCAACAAACTCTGCTGTTGTGTAATGATAACATCATTATGAAACGAACTTTATATCACACCAATAACTTGATATTGCGCCTGCAAAAATTTCTGCGCAACAAATTTCGATCTTTGTATTTAAAATTTCTTGATTTTTAACATCTTGACTTCATCAGGCACTTGACTTAGTCCGTGGCTGGCGATAAAACACCGGGCAAAAAACCCGAGAAAAATTTTCGACGAAACAATAATAATAATAATAATCAATTGTATTATTAATAATAATAATGTGTTCTCGCGTTGTCGTCGAGGTGGGGCTTGAGTCTTTCTTTAATGACTTTAGTGGCTGAGTTGGTCGTAGCATTGCTACTGATAGGGTTACCCATGACAGACAGACAGAAGACGAGGAGGAAAGCGACTAAGAGGAACACCAAGAAACCCAATCATGATGAAGAGTATTTTAGAAGTTTTGAAACGCTCGTCGCTTCCCGAGGATCGTCGGGGCGCCCCTGTGCCACCGCTAGGGGCTACAGCATGCGGGACGGTGGTCATAGTGAGCTGCGTGATGGTCAGGTAGATCTCGTCAATCAACAATCTGGCCAAAAAGGACATCTACGGAACGAGGGAAACAGTGGAACATTGGCTGTGCCTGTTGAGGATGCTTTGGCTGGCTCAAGCGATTTGCCTCAAGGCGGAAACAAGATCCCCATGAAAAATCAGGTTGAATATGTATGTCAGCAAAGTAAGGAACAAATTGGTTCGAGCAGTGCGAGCAGGCAGCAGAATTGAACCTTCCACGAAGATGGAAGGAGGTTCTATCATGAACTGAATAAGGAGCAGAACATGCAGCCCAACACCGAAGTTCCTCAATTTGGAGATATGGCCGACTACTGGTCAGGTGTTTGGGGAAAATATAACAGGAGAAATTAAGACGTGGCGTGGTTCCAACTAGAGAAGGAAAGGGCAGGCGAGAACCCTGTAATGAAGCCTACCATCATCACAGACTCGGACGATTCAGCGCTTTTGGAAAGATCCAGTAATTTGAAAGCTTCAGGTCCAGACATCGTGCACAACTTCTGGTACAAATACCTTACAAGTGTGCACACTGCGTTGGCGAAGAGTTTTCAGCAGATCATTGAACCTCCTGATCTAATGCCACACTTTATGCTCAAAGGAACCACGTATATGTTGCCTAAAAAACAAGACGCTCGAAATCCATCTGAATTTCGACCAATCGCCTGTCTTCCAACGATTTATAAGCGCCTCACAGCGGTGATCGCAGATAAGGTTTACCAGCACTGTGATGAGAATAACATCCTAACCGAAGAGCAAAAAGTATGTTGCAAAAACTCGTGGGGCAGCAAAGATCTAGTTACCATTGATGCTGTGGCCATGGCACAAGCTAGAAACGATCGGTGAAACTTGCACATGGTTTACGTTGACTACAAGAAAGCGCTTCCTTCGGTGCGACATGACTATTTGCTTGAGGCTTTTAAAATTCACAAGATCTGCCCACGCATTATTGACGTCCTGAATCCTGCGATGATGCTTTGTGGAACTTAAACCAAGTATTTTCATCATGGACAACTAGGGACAACTAGACAAATTCACATTACGACGGGTATCTGTCAAGGGGACTCCTTCAGTGCATTATGGATGTTCATATACTGACCCATCTTCTGTACGTGGATGACTTTAAATTGTACGCTAGTTGAAAATAGAAACTGCAGCAAGTGATCGATGTGCATTCAAATCTAGAAGAATTGGAAATTGAAGCATTAAAGAACGGGAATGAGGACCGTATAGAGGCAATGGTTGAGCGTGATTCATATAAATATAAGTCTAGAATCCAAGGGTATACAGCATACGATAGTTAAGAAGAGCCTGATGAATGTATCACTGCAAGACTCAGATTGGTTCTTATAGTAGAGGAGCCCAAGAGGGGATTTTGTTTTTTTTAAGCGCGTCAGAAAAACATAAGGGAAGAAACCTTGAACCCTGGTATGAACCACCATCATTATATGAACCCTTATTATGAAGGGGTGCGTCAACGGCAGCCGATCAGATTAGTAAAAAAATCGATCCTTGAATTAACTCGAGATCGTCAGATTAACACAAGGTAAGTTAATTACACGCAGAAGAGTGTACATTTCAATATTCCGATGATTTGGCCATGACATACGAAAATAAGCGAGGCACTAGTTTGCAAAAAAAAAACGTCACCTGAAAACGTTCGAACGCGGTTAAATTTATTTTCATTTTGAAGGAAATCATGTAAGAATTACGGATATAATAAAATCTGCCGGTTTCTACACGGTGAAAAAGCCAACAATAACGTTAAAGTGAGGTACAAGCAGGTGCTCAGAGGTATGTATTTTCCACTCCGCGCCTCTCTCCCCTTCTTACTCTTTCTCTATTTCTAGCTCTCTCGCACCCGTAAGATTTTCTTTTAAACTATCAGAACAACGAAATTCCTCTACATAATTGTCAGATTTAAGATCGGCACAGCAAGGACATCAAGCTGTACCGCCTGCATATTAATCTGATGAGCTTGAGTATTTCAAGGTCACGATTTTTTTACATTTCCAAAAATCGGCCGTGAGTTCTGGTCGCATCCAAATCGTCAGTCTTTTGAATTTAATACCTTTAAGAGTTCACCTAACATTCCTCCTGAATATCTGATAAGCTCGAATAAATTTAGTTTTTTAAATTTCCTACCCCGTCATGCAGCCACCCCCATCTTGCAAGCCTGCAGATTAATATTTTTCCGTTATTAAAAGCACGTAGGGTGTATATGAAATTGATGTCTGACGCGCTCTAGTATTTCTTTGTTACACATTTTTCTTTAACATTTTCGAATATTTTAATACACTTACCCCCGCAGTGAAAGAGCATATATCATATAAACTTTTTTCTTTTTTGTATCTAATCTTCACAATTCAATAGGTTCTCGAAACGCCTAAGTAACTTCCCATTTAGCCTCTTGGGCTCCCCTACTATTAGGAGTTCTCTCAACTCTTCAAACAAAATCCGGGCTATCAAAACCTATGCTCTTCCTGTTCTAACTTACTTTTTTAGGCTAATAAAATTATCAAACACCGACCTTATTAGGGTAAACAACTTTTCGCGTTCAAATGACTAAGCACTGGATGCATCACAGTAATTCGGAGATTGAAAGGATAGTTTTGCTACGACATATAAGGGGGAAGGGCGTTGTAGATGTCAAGTAGCTCTGTGTTTCGCAAGTTACAGAGTTGCGAGACTAGTTGATCAGAAAACAAGATGTTGCGCTCTACAAAACCATCTGTTAAGCAGATCTCGATTACACGCCCTTAAATTTATCTTCCGCGGAAGCCTTGGATATCTCGGCAGAAACCAGAAAGGAATTGGAAACGCAATGGAGACAAAAAGCTATCCACAGCGAGCTCCCCTAAACCTCAGGTCAATGTGAAGTGGATGAAGAGGAACGTAATGTTTGGCTGAAAAAAGGCGTCCTGTTTCCGGAAACGGAAGGATTCGTGAAAGCGATCCAGGACAGGGTTGAATGAAGTAAAGACGATACAGAGCAATGTGAAACCTGCATCTATTCATCCGATCGTGATATTATTAGAGCAGAGGCAGCACATATCGGCTACGGGCACTGTACACGCAAGATGCGATGAACATCTCGAACGTCTAGGAGTCAGTAAGATACTGGCAGCGGCTCAAAAAGCGGTTTTATTGATAATCTGTCGCATTGTAAGGAATTTCCTTGACCATCAGGAACGTTGCGACTCAATCCTTGTGGAGTTACAGTTGCTAGCTCTAAAAAAACATCCAGAGGTTACGCAAGTTGCCTTCAACAAAATCTGCTGCTGTGTAATGACAACATCATTACTTGACGAACTTTGAAACACACCAATAACTGAATATTGTGCCTGACAACATATCTGCGCAACAAATGTCGATCTTTGATTTTAAATTTTCAACATGTTGACTCCATCAGACACTTGAATTATTCCGTGGCTGGTGATTAAACACTGGATGACAACCCCGAGATCAATTTTCGAATAATAAAGATAATGTTAATAATCAATTTTACCAATATTTTATGATTTACATAGGTACATATATTCAACTGTAGCTATCTTTTTTTGTCGAATCAAGTGGACTTCATGTTTGCGGCTGCGTATCAGGTGTTGAGTTCGGACAAGACTTTGGCAAGAAATTAGAGAGTGCTTGCAATCGTCGAATTTTATTGTTTTAAAAGTTGAATGCTCAATTCCTCTAGCTTTTTTCCTCCATCTTCACCCAACATTTTGCAGGTATAAGATTTTGATAATAGAATCATAAATATTTGGATCAGTGAAGTGGTAGATGAGATTATCGGTATCATGCCAGTATAAAGCAATTTTACATTTTTCCAAAATTCGTTAGAATGGAGTTTTAATGGAAACCATAAATTATCATTCATGATACATCAAGAACCGCGAATCTAGTATAAATTGGTTTATTGGAATTAATTTTTGCTTCATCAAGTTTAATAATAATCATTCCTCCCCCAAATATGGATAGGCTGTGGAAAGTAAGACTGGCGATTACATTTTTTGCAACATACCGTTCATTTTAAAAATTCTGGAACCATTCCATATCCTTATATGGTGAATAGTCGCTCATAGCTGCATCATATTGGTTGTTGATATCAAAGTACGCAGTGAAAGACTCTGAATAATCTGGATCAAAATCTAAACCCACTAATCTATTTCTAGCATTTCCATATCTGTCTGAAAATTGGGAAGCCTCTCCCCGACTTCCTTTTTCAATAAATATTAGCATTTTCAATCAGTAAATAAAACAAGCTCAATACCAGTATATTTTAACATTGCATCAAAAGTGAGACCCGAGGCTGTGTGATAGTGTAGTGGATCCAAAGTGTATGTTGAAAAACAAGTTTTTCTGAATTCTGGAAAATTTCAGCCAGAAGTGAAACATCGGGTTTCAAATGAAGATCAGGGTATCCGACTTAAGTTTCCCAATCAAAGGTTTCCCGTACTGTACCGCATGATAACAATCGTTGTCTGAAATATTTGAATGATTTAACTTTGTACAAAAAGCCTCTTTTGATGGTAATTCTTCTTCCTGCAGTTTTTCTCAACTATCAATGTATATCCCGCGTAAATCAAAAATATACGATGAATCGGAGCTTTATATTCGCACCTTCTACTAGTGTTGTAAATAATATAAATTCCTCCTTGTTCTATAGGTGATAATTGGATCCCATCTGTAAAACTTGCAGTTAAGTCTTTTGTATTGAAATCGTTATCATATCTTGACAAATTGTGAAAAACTATGGGAATCACATGCGAGTCTTTGTAGGTAATAATACAAGATTGATGACTCGCACCGCGATATTTACCCGTATAATAATCATGATCGCGATGCTTAATGTAATCATCTGTAGAAGGCTTCTCACAAATAAGACATTTTGTTGCGGTTTACTTTATTCTGAACCGTTTACCAACATCTGCGAAATCAAGAATAGGTTAATTTTTTATATTGAAATATTTAATTTCTTCTATTGCCTTACCCTCTTCCAATGCGCCAAACTTTGCTGCCTAAATAACATAATGAAGCCCACATAACCTTAAAAGTATTTTGATTAGGAGCAATAGTTTTTTTTTCGCATTATACAAAAAGCTATCCGAATCCACATGAGTTAAGTTTATTTTCAAACCTGTTCTATTTCGACTCTTAAAAGCATCCTCAAAATCTTCCCACCTGATTTTTCCTTATTCACAGCCTCGTTGACACCTGATTCTCTTCTTTTTAACTTCTTGAACGTTCGATCCCCTGCTTTCAGAATCCCAACCAGAGATCAGACTCGTTTTTTTTTTTACTTTGAGACAAATCATCTTCTCTCCTCAATAGTTTATTCAATAGCCGGATGTTTTTGATTCCACCTCGAAGCTGAAACTCAATTTCCTCAAAAATCGATTTTTTTCCTATAGTTCATAGTCTCGTCCATGAGTCTCTTTAATTTTTTACACTAACCTGGATTCATTTTGAATATCGTAATCAAAATGCGCACTGAGCAATGTGTTCGTCAAACACTTTATTCCGGAACACGAGACAAGTATGTTGTTCATTATAAGTCTCTTTCAACTTCAGTTGAATTGCTTGCACGCAGGTTTGTTTGAAACTGAAGAATTTGAAGGAAAATGTTTCCCTCAATAGACTATTATCCCCACTACAATATTTCTGCAAACTTTTTGCAAAACATCGAATTATAAAAAAATGCAGTAATCACCACAAGTGTTGAAAACACGTTTGTTATACGTTTAATCAATTCGATGTGTAGGAATGAATTCAATAACATTTCAAGTAGGAGAAAACATTCTATTCTAATTGAAACCTGCATTCTATAAGCATGGGAAAAGTATTTCCTCAATTATCTTTATTTAAAATTTGTAATCTAGAAAGCAACAAATCAAATGCACGGACAAAATAAAATTCCATACTAACTACGTATTAATTGAACACCTGCATCTTTTGCATAATAAATGAAGACAGGAATTTCTTAGATTAGATGTATTATCTATGAGGAAGTATTCAATCAGCCTTGTTTTTCATTATATTACGCAAAAAAAAATCCAAAGACCAAGTTCAATCAATTTGATATGAAATAAAAGTATTCAATAACATTTCAAGTTGTGAACAAAATTCCACTCTAACCATAACCTGAATTCTATGGTGGCAAACATATTTCTTTGATTTTCTTTATTCCAAATTGATTTATCTAGAGAACAATGAATTGAATTCCTAGACATAACAAATGTCCATACTGTCGCCATCACCAAAAGAGTTGGGAATACGTTTGCCATACGTTTATTCTGATATGAAATGAAAGTATACAATAACATTTCAAGTTGTGAACAACATTCCTTTTGAATCAAAACCTACATTCAAGCGTAGGAAGAATATTTCCTCAATAATCTTCATTTGAATTTGTTACCTAGAAAGAAATAAATCAATTTTATGGACAAAACTAAATTCCATACTGACTCAATATTAATTATACGTCCGCATATTTTGCATGCTGCATGAAGACAGGAATTTTACTATTTGAATGTATGATCTATAAGGAAGTAATAAATCATCCTTGCTTTTCTTCATATTGCAAAATATAAAATGCGAGGGCCAATCAAAACATGACCTTGAAATTTTGGAGATTGTGAGTAACCTTGAACTTGTTTATGAAAAAATCTAAAAATAATCTTCTACGCGTGAAACGAAGGCAAAAATATATCTTGAATGGATGAGGAAGTGATAAATCATCCTTATTTTTCTTTATATTACGTTGTAGAATGATAACAGAACACTTAAAATACAAAACCTTGAAATTCTTGAGATAATAAACAACCTTGAAGCTGTTTACGCTTGCTTCAAAATTGAAAACTATTATCCTATGACGTCACAACTAAAATCGCGGAAGCTTAGCTATAGGACGCGAGCCCTATTTTAGTATGGAACAGAACCATGTCGGCAACATGTCCGCAACGCGAATCTTAAAGCAGAACGCAGCTAGCACATATACTTATTCTTAGTTATGAAATCTGCACGGAACCGTAACATCAAATACAAAGTGAAGGTTTTTGATTTGATATTTACCTGTTTGTAATTGAAAAATTTGAATGACTCAGTTCAGAAAAAAGCAGGAAAATGGTAGATTATTTTCATTATCTTCAAGATTATTCCATTTTTCGATTCGAATCCTATTTAAATTTTTCGAATATTTGTGACTTCAACATCAATGCGTGAACAGAGGACATTTTCCCATTGGATCCTATACCAAGCATCAGGCATATGTGTGGATACAATATGGATTCTGTTCGACTCATCCGAGTCAGAAATAACCATTTTTGAGCTTGAAATGTATAGAAATATCGAATATTCCGTGATTTTTTCGAATAGTTGTAACTTTAACATGAATGTGCGAAAACAGTACATTTTTCTATTGGATTTGCACTGAGCAGACATATGTGTGGATACGTTATTGGGCTCGTTCCATTAAGCCGGATCAGAAATAACTATTTTTGAGGATGAAGTTCTTGAAAATATCAAATATTCCGAGAATTTTTCGAATTTTCGTAACTTTAACGTGAATGCGCGAACACAGGACATTCTTTCATTAGATCTATACTAAGCCTTCACATGTGTGGATACAATATGGATTCTGTTCGACTCAGCCGAGTCAGAAATAGCCACTTTTGAGCTTGCGATGCATAGAAATATCGAATATTTCGCGAGTTTTCCGAATATTTGTAACTTTACCATGAACGCGTGAACACAGAACATTCTCCTATTGGATCTGTACAAGCAGGCATATATGTGTCGATACATTATTGGTCTTCTTTCACTTAGCCGGATCAGAAATGACTATTTTTGAAGATGCAGTTCTTGAAAATATCAAATATTTCGAGAATTTTTCTAACTTTTACATAAATGCGCGAAAACAGGCAATTTTTTTAATCCATCTTTACTTAGCAAGGATATATTCGGAGACAATATGGATTTTCTTCCGCTTAGAAAGAACAGAAATAACCATTTTTGAGCTGCGAATACTCAAAAATATCAAATTTTCTGCGAATTTTTCGAATATTTGTAACTTTAACATGAATGCGCGAACACAGGACATTTTTTTATTTGATCGATTCTTAACAGGTATATATCTTGATACAATCTGGGCTATTTTAAACTTATCTGAATTTGAAATAACCATTTTTGAGTTTGCAATACATAGAACTAACAAATATTTCATGAATTTCCCAAATATTTGTAACTTTGACATAAATGGGCGAACACATGGCTTTTTTCATTGGATGTATATCTACTAAGCAGGCGTATGGGTGAATATTTAGGGGCGTATTAACGGAGGGGCACGAACTCTTCGAATAAAAAAATATACTATTGCGTATTTGCGTATACATAATCTAATTTTGCACATGCATGATGCATTAATCAAAATTGATGTACGAAAGTAATATGCAAAGATTGGAAGAATTCACACATTCGTTAAAAATAAGATAGCATGTAAACAGATGCATTCAGAGTGGAGACCATAGTAAGTATATCATAACATATACTTACTGTACACGCTTCGTCGCTCTTGTGGCGGCGGTATGCTTTCGAATGTGTCCAAGAGAGGTTCTTCAAAATGTTGAACGAGACTATCCGAGTGGGGCTGAACAGCGCAAGGCGAAAAAAGAAAAGGATGAATCAGTGAAAATACCACCTACTGTAGCTAATTTTTTTTAACGATCTATCATAGAAGCTGCAAATCCGTTCAACGTAACGGAAGTTGATGTAAAGAGTGATTGTGTGAGAGGAAACAATGCGACTGATGTACCTAATCATAAAAACTCGAAACTTTTGATTGCACAAACCAAAGATCATTCAACCAAGGTTTTTTTTCTGATAGCTCGGAGAAAATTAACGAAAATAAAATAATTCTGTGCCCTTTGCAAGTTCCTAATTGGATTGTAAATATGAACATGATCGAAGTATTACCGAATATCTACATCGCATACAGGATATTGGTTACGATTACAAAAGCAAACTACGAATCTGAAAGGCCATCCTCAGTTTTAAAGAGGATAAAAAATATGTATAGATCAACCATGTTGGATGAAAGGCTATCCGTATTCACGAGATTAGGCATTGAAGTTGATTTACTTCGAGCGATGGATTTGGATGATTTAATAAGTGACTTTGCCAGAGCAAAATAGTAAAAAAGTATTTTTCATTGTATAATAATTTGTAGTTTTTAATATATAAGTACCAAAGAAAAAACATTTGCAAGAATAAATCATAAAAATAATTATACCATAGTTTTTATTTATATTCAGAAAATGATCACATTTTGCTGCCCTTAGGTGAGATTCATATCTATTTTAGTCCTTTAATAAATCCTTTATTTGTCCCTATTTTGAGCAATAATGACATTGCGCGAACTGAAGAAATTTTGTTAGACTCATCTATTAAAGGAGTAATTCTGGGATTTACCAAACACTTTTCAGCCTGAGCCAAAAGTGATTGTAAGAGAGTGATTCGTCCGATTTACTTTAAAATACATAGCTTACTATTGAAATATTTTAAGTTTTTTCTGTAATGTTGACTGTGGATTTCCGGGAGGAAAAATTGCCAAGTCGCACTTCCTGACCCGAGTGTTATATCATGAAGGAGAAACAAATAACTATTTCTGGATGCTATGTTGTAGAGCTTATTCTCAAATCATCTACAGAAACAACTTGTACACTAGGGCGTATCGAAAAAATAATTTTTTTCACAATAGTTTTTGGTTAGGGCTGAAAAGTTCCTGGTGAGTCCCAAAATAACTCCTGAAAAAGATGAACCGAAAAAGAAAATGTCTTTAGCTCGCGCAATGTCAATATATGTCAAAATAGAGGAAAATTATAGATTTAATATCACCAATGTCACAAAAATGATTATTTTTGATCCGGCCAAACGTGCAAAAATTCATATTGAATTCACATATATACCTGCTGAGTATTGATTTAATTTGAAAATTTCCTGTATTCGCGCATTCATGTTAAAATCACAAATATTCGGAAAATTCCAGAAATATTTGATATTTCGAAATATTGCAAGCTCAAAAACGGTTATTTTAGACCCGGCTAAGCGGGGAAAAATCCATATTGCATCCATATATATGCCTGTTCAGTATAGATTTAATAACAAATTTTTCTGTGTTCGCGCATTCATGTCAAAGTCACAAATATTTGAAAAATTCAAGAAATATTGGAGATTTTGAAATATTGCAAGATCAAAAATGATTATTTTTGACCCCGTTTGGCGGGAAAAAATTCATATTGTATCCACATATATACATGCTCAGTGAAGATCTGATGAAAAACACCCGTGTTCGCGCATTTACGTTGAATTTACAAATTTTCGAAAAGTTTTGCGAATTCGTGTTCAATTTACGAATATACGATGAATTCACGCAGTACCTTAAATTTTCGTGTATTTCAAGTCCAAAAATGGTTATTTTTGTTCAAGTGACGGGAGGAAGTTGCTTCTATATTTTGGTCTTGATCATTCGTCAATAACCTCACAAAAAAATCACTTCTCAAAATTTGAATTGATGTTTAATTACGAAAACTGGCAATATTGCTCTGCTCTGCTCTTGAATCGCGTTCTGAGGAATCCATCTCTTTAATCGGATGAGTAAGCCTGACTGGATGAAGCTGTTACTTCTTCCACGCATCTCCCAACTGCTTGAGTATGGCATGGAAGATAAAAAATTTCCTTGGATATTAAAGAATTTTTCTCTACCTTTTTGAAATTCCGCAACACTTCTTTCGGCATTGATTTGGTAAATGGAGGTTTTGTCACGACGCAGTTGTTCCAATTAATGAGTCTCACATAATCTTTTGCGACAGTTGCAACGGGAATTCGGAAACTGAATGCTGAAAGATATGTTAAAATAGTTGATAATGAATACTGTACGTGAATAATAACCAGAAATAACCATTTTTGAGCTTGCAATACTTCAAAATATCAAATATTTCTTGAATTTTCCAAATATTTGTGACTTTGACATGAATGTGCGTATACAGAAAATTCTTTTATTAAATCTATACTCAACAGACATATATATGAATGCAATATGAATTTTTCCCGCTTGGTCGGATCAGGAATAACTATTTTTGAGCTTGCAATACTTCGAAATATAAAATATTTCTTGAAATTTCCAAATATTCGTGATTTTGACATGAATGCGCGAACACAGAAATTTTTTTTATTGAATCTATACTCAACAGGCATATATATAGATGCAATATGAATTTTTTCCCGGTTAGCCGGGTCAGAATTAACCATTTTTGATCTTGCAATACTTGAAAATATCAAATACTTCTTGAATTTTCCGAATATTTGTGACTTTGACATGAATGCACGAACATAGAAATTTTTTTTATAGAAGCCATACTTAACAGGCATATATATGGATGCAATATGAATTTCTTCCGGCTTGGCCGGATCAAAAATAACCATTCTTGCGATATTGGTGATATTTAATCTCTAATTTCCCTCTATTTTGACATATATTGACATTGCGCGAACTGAAGACATTTTTTTTTTTGGGCTCATGTTTTTCAGCAGTTATTTTGGGACCCACCAGAAACTTTTTAGCCCTTACCAAAAACGATTGTGAAAAAAATTATATTTTCGATACGCCCTATTGTATAGTATCACATATGTAAAAACTGAGCATATGACGATTGTTATGTTCTGGTAATCAATAATTTTTATTTGCATTAATTGTGGAAGTGACGAGGAATAAATCTATGCTCAAAAATGAAAATATTATGTTCCTATGAGATTTCGTTTTTTTTCCGTGCAATTTAAAATTTCAAATTGCGTTTTATTTATGTTGGCACTTTTTACCCCCTATATGGGGCAAAAAGTATCTATGCAAAACTATATAATACTTTATATAAAACACATGCAATTTTTCCATAAATATCATTTGGAACTGATGTGTCTTACGTATATATTCTAGAGCATTTTCATTCTAGATACATTTTTGTGCTTGACAAGCGGGCGTCACACGTCAAAATCATCGACATAACTGGTCCTCTTGGTGGTAAGAACCAAGTGATATTAAGTTATAGGACTTACGAGGGAAGGTCTGAAGGTTGAAATTCGAATCGAGATCGCATTAGAACCATTAAGAAGATATTCGAATTTCATTCGATACGTATCACAGCTTTTTTGTAAGTACACGGAAAAAAAGAAACCACAGAAAAGTCACGAACTTGTAGCTAGGTCTCGGATACAAGAAAAAATTATGAAATATTGAAACGTATCAAATTA
>WSXT02179049.1:0-37542 GCA_011762715.2 Neuroterus valhalla | reverse complement strand
TCAAAAATGAAAGAATCTTCATAGAAGTGGAGGTTTTCAGCAGTTTTGCAATATTTGTAATTCTGTGTATGCATCACGCTGTAAACTGAATTAAACACGTATGAAGCCGAGCGCAAAGCGCGAGATCCGAATAACGCGCGCCGTAGGCGCGCTCAAACTTGCGAGCGAAGCGAGCCGCGCGCTATGAGAATGTGCCCGCTGCTGGTGTGGATGGTATTTCCTCTGGAATGCTCAAGTTCAGTGGCGAATATTGGCTTGTGTAGCTGTGCAAATTTATTCATATGTGTGCTGTGAACAAGGAGTAACAAAGAATATAGAGTGACTAGGCAGCTTCTGAAAGCAATATGAGCAATATATAATAGTAGCAAAGCAAGTGGAAGAGTAAATGGACAACTGAGCGAGTGGTTTGATATTAGGCAGGGTGCTAGGCAAGGATGCGTTGTAGAATGCGAGAAGAATTTTAAATTCAAAAAGAGAGACATTATGAATCCAGCAACTACGGTCCCCTGACCTAGAACATCAAAGCCGAACCTCGGGGACCTCACCGCAAGTTTGTTTTCTTAACAGAAACGAGGCTCTATAAGCCTAGAGACACAAGTTCTTTGTCCCCGTTAGGTAAAACAGAGATGACCGTACTCATTACACAGTGATAAGCTCACAGAGGGCCCAGGAAAAATTATTTAACGAAGCAACGAAAAAACATTTCTATTTGGTTTTTCGGTTAGCTGACCATAATCGACTTTTGTAGGTAGGAGAAAGTCTGAAGTGGGCAACTCCATTTTTCTGAAAATTCTTAGCTGTGTCAATAGTACCGGCTTGCATGGTATACGCTTGTTCCATCCTCTGAGGCTGGTGCATATTTTTATTCCCCGTACTAGCCAAATCAGAGAAAAGGCATTTTTTTATGGGCCGATCGATTCGTGAAGGTATATAAAACATTGTCTTGCATAAATCAAATCTTGGAATCTAGGCGGAAGCTAGTATTTCGTGAAATTGTCACAAACACACTTACATCTGACAGTTTCCTCTCAATCCCGACACGTATGAGTGACTTGAAATAGAATAAGTTCATCGAAGAACATGATACTCCCATAAGCCGCAAATGAGTAACGCGCTTTATAACTTTCGCCCTTCAGATTTGATGATGGCTCTCAACAATGATACTCTGCAAATTTGGGATAATTTTCAATTATTCCACAATTTATATAGATCTTTGCCTAATTACATTCCAGCTGTTATGAGAAGTCCAACCTTTCTATACAGGAGAAACAAAATATGTTATAACAATGATTCTTTCTCCTTCATAAAGCCTATTCGCACCGAAGAAGTCTTTCACTATTGGATCAAAAACTTCATATTTTTATAGGACGCTTCTAATTAGTTGTCGAATATATGAGTTTCTGCTATGATAACGAAAATTTAAACGGTAGCGTGTATTTATGCTATCTGCCATTCAGCGTACATTCATGCTTTCGGGCAAAACCTAACCTCACCTCGCATCCACCGTCGATCAGCCGGTATTCTTGCTGTCCCGACATTCGATAAATTAAAGAAACCCTTGTACCTACCTGTCCTTTTCCTAATGCATGGACGATCTCTCCGCTGGAGCTAGAATTATCTTCCCACTAGCTTACTACCGAGGAGCGGAGGAACGACGAAGCTCCACTAGAGGGCCTACTCTCTCTCTTCAGAAGTGCCGGCCGAAAACCACCTCAGTCAGCCCCTGGGACCTGGCAACGGTATCCGCAACACTTGTCACATACTGGAATCACTAGTAACCGGGAACTTCCCTCGCCCTCGCAATATGTTATAGGTTCGACCCAGAAAGGCACGAAAGCATAAGGAGAGGGCGGATGAATACCACCAGAGAGTCACCATCAATGAACCTGGGTATGCGACGGGCCCTGTGAAATCCACCTATCAGGGAAGGGAACTGACACACACTGGATTCGCCACGAAGCTCAAGGAAATCGAGATCCACAGTAACCAACGGGACGAATATCAAACTTTTTCAAAGCGGAGGTCTTTGGAGAAAAGGGAGCCCGACAGTATCCTCACCTTCAGGGGCAGACTTGGCCCCGAAACATTGGTCGTTTCACCCGACACCAGCGACAAATAGGATCAACGCCCGCTCACATTCCCAAATACCTCGGGCGCCTCTGCTGACTGGGAAGATGAACCTGAAAGGGAAATAGTAACGGCCGCCACATCTTCTATCTAACCACGAGTTTCCGAAGGGGTTTCGAGACAAATTCTCGCCGACTTTCGGCGAATGCTGGACGATTAGAATAACGGGCAAGATTTTTCAAAGCCCGCCATCCCACCACCAGAGCGACGCGCCACTGACGAGGAAATTCAAGAGATCTTCAGCCGGTTCGCCTTTACAGAGAGATTGCTCTCTCCCATTAAGACGAGGGAGAGAAAAAAGGAGATCCCCAGGACTTCAGTTTCTTCCTCGGGGGATTTTTTGGACCTGCATCCGTCGCTCCTAGCAACGCTAAACTCGTCACCACATCTAGGGGCCAAGTGGCAGCCAATAACGCTATTCGTCAATCAAAGGGACGTTCGTCGCCGGCTCTGACATTTTTTTCCTTAACTCATCCTACTGTCATTCTCATCCTCGTTTTTAATAAACCTTCAATTAAATTAATAAAACGAGCATTCCTTCTTGCCTTCACCTCTCTTTTTGTTTTACACTTGCAAAATAATTAAAATCATCCCCTCCCGCATTCCAACTTCCCAAATCACCAACTATCCAACCTCCAACAACGTTCAGTTATCTAGTTACGAACATTCGAGATCGAGTAAACAGCGCAGGTCATCTGCGCAATCTCCGCAGAAACTATTATTCAGCCTTGAACCACGTTCAACTATCCAGTTGTGAATAGTCAGAGTCAAGCGATCGGCGCAAGGTAACTGCGTTACCCCGTGACCTTCTATCCAGTCCTTGATAACGGTCAGCTATCCTCCCCAGCGTAACTCAAGATGAATGTATACCAAGAGTGGATAAAAAGTATACAAGGAAAGAGAACCACACGCACTTACCAACCCCTTCCACATAGTCGCACATCGGTTGCTAAGGGGGTGGACGAATTCGACGACTGGCTCCTAACAACACAGGGATTCGTTTTCATCCCAGCCCTAACTACCCCTGCTTCCAAATCAATAACCCCAAAGGGCCTCCAAGAAATAACGACTCTTCCCTCCACTACCTCCTAACCCTGCCCACACAAACCAAGATTTCAAACTTTGAGGTTACATAGGAGAAAGACATAAGCCGAAATTCCTCAGTAAAATTTCAGGAGAAATTGAACGAATTCATTAGAAGTAATTCAGACTTTTTTCAAGCGAAGAATTATTTTATTAAAAATGCTTGGAATTTCCCAAGTGTAGCATTAAAGAGTCATTGATGACACATGCTTAGGTGAACCCAAATACGAAATTGCGTATTTGGACCTAGGAATTGTGAATCTATACGTATATGCGACAAAATTAATGATATAGAGTTTCAAGAGAATTATGGTTTACAACGATTGTCTCAAAACTGTTTGGTGAGATTGGGTTGCGCTCGCCTACTTTACATTCCCGTAATTCTTCCTTAGAAACTCTTTCGATTGCGCCGGTTATCACATTTATTTTCATTCTCCGCCAATTCCTTCTGCCCTGATATATTCCACGAAGAATCCCACTAAAATCCAGTATTGCAAGGGCGTCATCGTTGCGTGTTGATAATACGATTTGTTCTTGGTTTGGCACAAGCTCATAGGATCTATATGCTACTCCCATATAAATGTGTTGATCGGTAGGAAAAACATATCTTCGAAATTCGAAGCAGCGGTACTGATTCGATCGAGGGATAAGTCGAATTAGTCCAAGTTGTCCGAGTCCATATCCAAGTACTCGAGAATCGAGAGTCCAAAAAGTAGGAGACCTGGTCCTGTCAGGATGAGGAGAATCCTCAAGAGATTGAATCCTGGCGGGAGAATGAAGCCCGCGACGAGGAACAACAGGATATGCCTCATTATAAGGATGATAAGATAACTGCAAACTGAATCCTGGAAGCAGAAAGAGGGAGAATTACACTAATAAATTATCATAATTTATCATGGGAAGTATTGGATTTATGTAGATCTGGATCTAACGGAAACTTTAACACTCCTACAAAACCATGCCAGATAAGATGAGAAGATGTTCTTGTTATTTTTATCAGTTATTAAACGCGATAATTCCTCTGTTGAAAATTTGAACTATGTGCTTCGAGCAGCTTTGTATTGAACCAAATATTTCTTATGATTTTTTACATAATGCGAATGTAAGCAGGAGGTTATTACAGTCATGTCCATTTTGTTCAGTTTGTTATTCATATATTTGACATTTATCATACGCGTATACAAATAAAGCGATGGATGTGTATCTCCCTAATCATGAAATGAACGATAATCTCACCGATAAAATTGAAGATAATTGCCAGGGTAAACATCAAAGTGTGAACGATCCTCATTTTTCCCAAGCAGAGGAGAAACTGATTCTTGGTTAGATGAATAATGTTGCGAGCAGTGAAACTAATGAATAGTCTTTCGCTTATTCAGAGTACACATGAAGAATCAACTCGTTATCTTAAAAATCATGAGCGGTAATGCTGTCCTTCTCAGATATTGCTATTTTGTAAGTAAGATCAAAGCGACTAATTCTTCACCTTTTTCGTTGAAAATGATCGAATACATTAAAGAAAGATGGTGTTTTGGCAGTGGATCATGATTTGAAGCTGATGTGAGAATATATGTTATAGAATTGAGATATTGAGAATTGATTTGACAAGAAGTTCAATTCAGCTAAATGTATGCTTAATGTAGTTGAATAATATAATTTTTTATCAAATTCGACTACCATCAAAACGGATTAATTTACATCAAAATGTATCAAGTCATGCATAAATGAGAAGAAACGGTCCTCTGCTGAATTAAAAAAAAAGACAGAATAATATTGAACAGATTTTACACATCCATCACCTACTCCATTTTAAGCCTCGGAGGTCAGATCCTCTCTAACACTTTTAACGACACAGCTCACATACATTAGGCAAACAATATTCCTTCACGCTTTAATAGCTGCGCCCTCTGGCGGTGGCTCCGCCAGAGGTAGAGGTAGTAGCCAGAGGTAGAAGCCATCCAGGAACCCTCTGAAATCGTGTCCCTTCCTCTAAACTATATTTCGTCTCTTTATACACCTCTCTCACCCTTTCGATCAACCCCCTCTCCGCCATCGTCTCCCATAACCTCCCGCGATCTACCGATGGGAAAGCACCTTTTAGATCTACGAAAAACGCGTACAGTTCTGACTCCTTCTATACTATTTCGCTATCCACCACGTGCTGCAAAATATAAATATTGTCTATAGTGCTCGTACCTGCTCTGAATCTCACCTGATTCTCCGGCAATATGCCTTTCCCTTCGAAATCCTTCCGTACCCTCTCCGCTAATACCATTGCGTACACTTTGTACGCCGTATTCATCAATGTGATTCCTCTATAAATTCCCTGCCTATCCTTATCCCCCTTCTTATACAGCGGCACTATTAGCCCCTCCCGCCACTCTTCTGGAAATCCTTTACCCCCCCCCCCATACCTTCTTAACTACCTCTTTTAGCCTGTCTCTAACAGCTGATGTGCTAAGTATCCACGCTTCTTTCTGCACCCCTTTGAAGCCTGCTGCCTTCGACTTTTTTCATTCTCTCATTTGTGACTCTATTTCCCCGTCACCTAACTCTGACCTTCCCTCCTCCTTTGTTCTCCTACTTCCTTCATCTACCTTTCGTTCGTCTAAGCTCTGAAATGAGTCTTTGAAAAACTCCCTCCATTCCTCACTTCCGATCTTCACACTTATCCCCTCCTTGCGCTTTTCAAACCTATTTATTATCTTCCACAACTCCCCATCGGTCTTAACACTCCTCCTCCGGCTCCTTCTCTATTCCTTGCTCTTTTCTTTCACACAACATCCTAAACGCCTCCCTTACTCTACGTACTCCTGTCTCTTTGCGGTTTCATCATTCTACTTCTTGTACTTCCTTTTCACTCTTCTCTTCATCTTTTAACAATTCCTATCCGACCACGGTTTCACCATTCCCTCCTTCTTCTTTCTAAATATTTCCTTATGCACACACACTGTCACCTTCACTTTTAGATCCTCTTCTGCAAATCTCTCCGTCTCCTCCTATCCAGGCATATTGATGACCATGTAGTCTATCACCGATGCTCCCACCTTACTAACATGCATGTACTCTCCCTCTTCGTCCTCTCTTATCATACCATTCGCGACCGCCAACTCTCTATCCACCATCCAGTCTCTCAAAATATCCCCCTCCTTATCTATACACGCGTCTTTCGATCATCTTTCCGAACTTTTCCCATTCCTGTAGAAACCCCATTCCCTCCCCATTATTGCATTAAAATACCCTCCCAATACCACCATTCCCTTCTCTCTCTCGCCTATAACATCCTCCACCTTCTTTTTGATTCTTTCCATCCCATCCCTATTTTACACATTCAAAAACTTGCATATCCTTCCACCTAACTTTAGGGACCTTATTTGCACCCCCTGACCCTCGCCCCCACCGTGCGTTCCTTTTTTGATGGCCCCCCCCCCCCCCCACCACTTCTTGTTCCCCCCACCCCACCCCCCCCCTGATCCCTGTTCTGATTCCCCCACAAGCACTACCTTTTTTCTTTGATATTACCGCCTCTTGGATCCTCCACCTAAATCCCCCTGGTAGGCTCGGTTTTATTGCATCCCACTCCTTGCCCAATACCCACGTTTCTACCAGCACCACCACATCAAATCCCTGCACAAACCTCCGAAATTTTTCCCGAATGAAATAATTGTTTTTAGAGCCTTAGATTTGTGCGCTATGATGTACCGAATTGCAAAGAAGTTATTTCCTGGGCTTCCGATCCCAGTTTCATGAAAAACCAGATGACATAGGGTTTCAGAAGGTCTGTATGCCATGCAGACAGTTCTAGGGTTTAGAATAGAGGTTAAAAATTGAGAAAAAATCGATTACCTGGTGTATTGAAAGTCTTTTTGCTTTCGTACAATTTTATGCACTTTCGGAGTCTGGAATTTGAACAAATAACGTAATAGGAGAAATAATTTCCGGATTATTTCGTACTCAATTAGGGGAAAGCTATTGGAATAAAATGCAGATTCGATTGGCGCAACATTTTCTCCCGACAGTCTGGAAGTATACCCCATGTGATGAATAATTAATTATATTTACCAATGGAATTAAGGATGACAGCCAGGATGAAGATCAGATTGTAAACGATACTCATATTTTTCCAAGTCGAGAAACGACTCCTTCATCATTTATCGAATAATTTTTGTGTAAGCTGGAATATCCTGATGCTTATAAAGATAACAAGTACATAATATGTTCGTTATCTCATAAATAATAAGCGCTCCATCTTTCATTCAAGGTATTCCCATCTCGTAAACCGTTTTGAAAACATGATTAGTCATTCATTTCGTCTAAACTGATGTCACGGGTTATTTGATGAGCAATCACAACATTTTTTAAAAGCAACGTCACATTTCAAATTTTCCATAAATTGTATATAAAATCTCTTGAGCGATTTCGCTCACACATAAAGGAACCTTTCATGTTTCAACAATTAAAGCATTTCGAAAATTATTTAGTAATTCTAATGATTCAATGAATGTTCAACAGAAAGCTCCGGGAAGCAATTGTCAGGATACATGTGTGTTTGTGGTAGTCGCCCTTCCTTGTTAACATGATAACTTTAGCGATGTTATTAATGAACTTATGAAATTTAGAGAGCTCTTCTTTACTTTCAATTGGAAAGAATTCTAAATTTACTAAGCCAGACATGATAAATCCAGCAACTACGGCCTCCTGACCTAGAACATCGGAGCCGTAAGGAGATCTCACCGCTAGTACAACAAACCTACCACGGGAACCCCTGACATATATAGGTTGTGGTTGATCACTAAATTATAGAAAGTCCAACCTGCAATATTCTCCTTGCCCTCAAGCGGCAAGTTTATTTTCTGGGATGGTACGACACGACCCAAATGGACAATTTACCTTTCCCTATTTTTTCGCCCATCCGTAAAGTATCTCTTAGTTCTTGATCATTATTTGTTTTCTCAACAGACGCGAGGCTCTATAAGCCTAGAGACACAGGTTCCTTTTCCCCATAGGCAAAACGAAGGTGGCTGTACTCGTTGCACAGTGAAAAGATCACAGAGCGCCCAGGGCAAATTATTTACCGAAATGAATATAGCTCAAGTCAAAGGAATAACTTAAGGGTACCCGGTGGTCTAGCGCTCGTAAATTTAAGTCTTTTTGAGTTTTTTTTTTGTAACGAAAGAAGTGAATTATAATTATAAAGGTTTGTGAGTATATTTCAAGACTTGAATAGAATACAAAAACATTGGTAAAGTTATGAAAAATTTTTTTTATTAATGTTTAAAATGGCGCCGAAGATGACCCCTTCAAAACATTAGGCCTGGGTGGCGGGATAGATTTTGGCACTTCTATTCATCAGGAAAATATAAACAAAAGTAATTAATAATCTGTATGAGTGTAGCTATAGCCTTAACTAGGATATTAGAAAAAAAATCTTTTTTGACATAATGGCGTGACTTTGAAGTTCAGAAACCGAAAATAGGCTAATTTTTCATTAGTTTTTTGGCTCAAAAAATAGGAAGTTTTAAAGATAAAATTTTTTCCTTAGTTCCGGAAATAGCTACTGGTGTACTGAATAACCTATCCAAATTTCAGACAATTCGGATCAATAGTTTTTCTTTTTTTTTTATCCCGCCGTGTAAAAAAAATAGTTTCGAGAAAAACGAGTTTGAAGTTTGAAGGATAGAAATTACATTATTTATATTTTTGTGAAACAGGCTAAGCAGGCTGTAGATCTTTATAAAAATTTAACAGTATAGTCTTAGAGGACTATACTTTCAAAATATCAACAACAAAGGAATCGGTTTTTTGAAAATTCTAGACTACCGGGTACCCTTAAGGAAGGTTTATGGCAGTTCAATGTGGATTTATGCTTGTGAGATTTTTCGCGGATTAAGGATGAGGTTTGCGATAAACATGAAAAAGTTTGTTACAACAAAAAACTTTCCGGTGCATTCCCTCATGTGATGATAAGCTTCTGAAAACGATAAAGGGATGGTGAAAAAGCAAGTTCAAGAGTGAATGGACAATCATCTCCTCGGCCTTGGTGCGCTAGCTTCCAAGAGACAGTATTTACAGTTCCTTACTTTCCACTACTAGCCTAAGCCCTCTTTCCGAGTGCAGGATAAATGCTGTGCACAACATCGTCGTGACACGCCTCTGGTGTCTTTCAAGCGAAGTATATCTTTGCAATCAACTTCTTCGCTCCTTCAGCTCATCTCTCATTTCCTATGAACATTTTATTAATACTAAGAGTTCCAGTACGCGGCGAAGAAGGAAGTAGGGTAACGGTAGGAGAGAAACACGAAGGTCATCGCTGGAAAGAGGACACTTGTGTGATTTGGTCAAAAGCTCAATTTCTCTCTCTCTCGGGATTCGATAACGAACACGATACTCTTTATATCGTATTGACAACGACAAAGAAATCTTGCGACCACTCTAATATTGATACCCTTGCAATATGGAGTTTTACGTATTCACGCCAAATAAGACGCGAATCGATAGTTTTCTGCTATTGATGTAGCTCACCACCATCAACTTCTGTATTTGTAGTTTAGGTTGATTCTATTAAGAAGCGCGATATGATCCTATCTCCTGAGTGCTTTAAAATGCTTATTACTTATTTGCTTAACAACAGAAACCAACGTCTTCCAGATTTTCCAATCCTTAGTTGTCTCCGTAAGTATAATCGCTTTGATTCCAAGAAATATTGCTTAGCATTCAGATGCATGAAAGAATGTGTGAAATGTTATTAACAAATTGATGAACACAAGCAAGTCTAAGCTTCTTCAAACCCGTTGTTTTGGTCTACTTACACAACTATTCAAATAAATGTATACACAGTTTCATCGGACAGAATCAACTACCTACTCTGATAATGGCTTTCAACAATGATACTTTGCGAATTTTTGATAATTTTTCATTATTCCAACAATTTACATAAACTTTTGCATAATCGCATTACAACTATGTACACCTATTCACACCGGAGAAGTCTTTTGTCACACAGTTGTTTCCGTGGATGGACCCAGAAATTTCTGGCTGATGATTATTCGATACCGTACTCTAGAAATTAAACAAGTCGTTATTTATTAGAACAACCTTTAGGGTCAGAGTATGCTAATCCAAACTGGAATGCAATGAATAGGTCTGATTTTTCTGATAATAATCGACTAGTGATTCCAAATACGAAATTGAGTATTTGAATCTAGGAATTGTGAATCTTCACAATTATGTATAGAAATTATTTGGGTAAATCACCCATTCCAGTCTCACATATTTTTGAACAAAATTAATTATTTCGAGTTGCTAGAAAATTATGATTCTCAACTACTATCTCAAAATTTTTTGGTGAGATCGGGTAGCGCTCGCCCACTTTACATTCCCGTATTTCTTCCTTAGAAATTCTTTCGATTGCACCACTTATCACATTTATTTTCACTCTCTGCAAATTCGTGTTGCCTTGATATATTCCACGAAGAATCCCACTAAAATCCAGTATTGCAAGGGCGTCACCGTTTCGCATTGATAATTCGATTTGTTCCTGGTCTGGCACAAGCTCATAGGATCTATATGCTACTCCCATATAAATGTGTTGATCGATGGGAAGTACGTACCTTCCGAAATTCAAAGCGGCGGTGCTGATTCAATCGAGGGGTGTCGAATTATTCCAAGTTGTCCGAGTCTATATCCAAGTACTCGAGAATCGGGAGTCCAAGCAGTAGGAGACCTGGACATGTCAGGATGAGGAGGATCCTCAAGAGATTGAATCCTGGCAGGAGAATGAAGCCCGCGACGAGGGACAACAGGATATTCCTCATTATAAGGTTGATGCGAGGACTGTGAAGTAGATCCTGTAAGCAGCAAGGGACATACTCCAAAAGAATTTCAAAAAACTAAAAATTCTCATAAATGCGAATCAATTTGAACATCTGAAATTCCAATGCTTATCAGATTGATGAAATTTACATTTTCGGAAATCTGAACATATACTTGAAATTATTAATATGTAATTTTTTCAATTTCAACATCCTCCAAGAACAGGAGAAACTTTTTCTTGATTAGATGAATAATGTTGCGAACAGAGCAAATGATGAATAATCTGTTGCTTGCTCAGCGAAAAAACATATAATCAACTCGTCATCTTATAAATCATGAGCTTTATAGCTGTCATTCTGAGATATGGCAAATTTGTGAGTTAGTTTGAAGAGATTTTAATTCACCTACTTCGTTTAAACTGATAAAATACATTAAAGAAAGAATGTGTTTTGATAGTGGATCATGATTCAAAGCTGGCGTGCGAATATATGAAAGGATTGAGATATTAAGAATGAATTTGCCGAGAAGTGTAATTCGTAAAACTGGATTATAAAATATACTCGTAGTAGTAGCTGAATAATTTTAATTTCCATCTTCTTCATTTGTGTATACCCTCTCCCTTTTGCGTGCTTGAAGGTCTTCACATAATCATTACAAATTATACATATACATACACATACAGATGAGGTCCGTTCAGCTAAACTCTCGTTCAGCTGAACTTTCATTCACCTGAACGCTTCCACGCTCGTTAAGCTCAACTCGAGCGGCCCCCTCTACCCTCGAGTAGACATATGTAAAACAACGAAAAACGGAACATGGAAGAAAGCGAACGGACAGTAGCAGCCAATCAGAAGTCACCTCTAGAAACACCCATGCGGAAGGAGACAGTGGTAGGGATTTCTCCCGAGTTCAGCTAAACGAATGTTTACGTCGCGTAGCGATTTAGCTGAACGGAAGTCTTCTATATTTTTCTTTTCCCTTATCTAAAATCCTCATGTTCAGCGCCTATGCCACATCTCGGGAATCTCTCTTGCAGACCTCCCAAACTCCCTAGTCGTCCTTGAACCTTCTTTCTCCTATTTTCCACACTTTTCCTACCACTTTACTCGCACATTCCATTCTCTTCTCACCTACAAATTGTTTCCTCCTCTTCCTTCGAACCAGAGTCCTAGGTAGCAGTACTCCTCCACTAACTCCGACACAACGTTATTTATTTTCCATTCATACTTTACCCTAGATCTCTGTTTTATAAAACACTTCACCTTAGTCTTACTTACATATACCCTCACATATTTTCCTCTTGCATAATATTCGATCGCTCTAACCATCAGATTCATCCCTCTTTCGTCATCCCCTATTAGCGATATATCGTCTACCTATGCAAGCGGAAAGAGTTTGCCTGTTCCATGTATCGCCTCTCCTTTCCCTTTCCTATTCATCTTCTCCTCTGAGCCTGCAATTAGGATGCTTAATAGAAGAGGACTTAACGGACACGCTTGCCTAAGTCCTCTTACTTCCACATTTCATCTTTCACCCCTTCCCCGCCATATTACAGTGCTTCATTCTTTAAGCCATCTTCACCCGTGGCTCTGTTCCATTTAGTTCCATGATTGTGTCCTTTACCTCTTCCCGACTAATCACATCCCCCATGTCTTAATGTCTCGCTTTCGCCTTTCTTCCTTCCCCCTATTTCCAGCTGCCCTTAACAAAGGCTTGGAATATTCTGTCCATTTGTCCATCCCGATTTCCTCATTGATGCACTCCCTTCCCCCTCTTTTCTTGTTTATAACTTCCCCTTCCCTCCCTTCCCTTACCGCTCCCTCGAATTCTTCATTGTATCTTACTTTTTCCTCCTGTCTTTTTCGGCTAAACATCTTTTCGTGCGCCCGTCTCATTCTGTTAAGTTCTCTTTCCTCCAATACCCCTCTCCTCCGTTTTTATACACTTTCCTTTAGCCTGTCTTCACTTTCCCTACATTCATCATCCCATCATCCTTCTCAATCATTATTCTGAGTTTTCCTAGCAGCGTGTCTACTCCTTCCTTTTCCATACTCTTTACCCCCCGATTTTTCATTTTCTCTCTGAATTCTCTCAACTTATCCTCCCTCTAACTGCCCATGTCCAATCTCCTTGCCTTTCCTCCTGATCTCTACCCTCTGCCCATCCTAGGTCCTCTACATCTCGAAGTCGCTACCACCGGAAAGTGCTCGGAACCTATCTCGATCCCTGCTTCCATTCTAACCATCATACCCCTTTTTCTTTCTACTGCCAGTATGTAATATATTACGGTATCTCCTCTACCTGTAAACGTTATCTCCCCCTTCCCATCTCTCTTAGTATTGCCGTTATAAATAACCCGTCCAGTCTCCCCTAGAAGGTCAAGAAGCCATTTGCCCTCCTTAACCACCTTTCCATGCTTTGGATTTCTCATGAAGATTTCTTTTTCTTCGTCCCACACCTCCCTTCCTTATGTACAAGTCCAAGCATTCAAGTCCTCTCTTATGAGCACCACCCCCTCCTCTTTATCCTCTGTCCATTTCTTTATCACGCTCCATCCTTCCTCTTCACCCCTCCTCCTATATACGCATACCCCTATCACACTATTCTTTCCTACTTTGATTCTCCTTACCATTATTTTGTCATTTTCTTCCTTATTATCATCTTTCTTAACTGCTATTTCGTCTTTTACCCCTGACAACATGCCACCCATTCCTTGCCCTTGAACGTTCCCTTTGGACTGCTGTTACGTCATTTTTTACCTCCTTCCCTTGCTTTTCCACATCATTAAATCTTTCCCAAATCTCCTCTCTAAATGTCTCCAGCCTTCCTCATGTTCCTACCTCAGAACCTATTATGAGCGCTTCTATCCTCACGAACATCCCTGACTCTCGGCCAGTCAGTGTTGCCGCCTCGGAGAGGTCGCCAGGACTGTCCTTGACGTCACTCTATGAAACAAGATCCTCTTTCTTTTCTAAGCGCTCTCTGTCCCTCTTTTCGTCCGCCTCATCCCTTCTCTCTGATTGCCGCCTGTAACGAGCAATTGCACTGCGCATGATCATTGTGTGATCTACTTTCCTCTCCTTGCCTACCTTCGTCCCTTGCCAGTCACTCGTTATTTAATTCCAAAAATAACGAAAACGAAAAAAACTAACTCACATGAAGAATCTTTCTTGGAGACTTACCACTCTTTTCTGCTCCTCCCGCCCCCAAATTTGTACTCCACAGCATACGTCTGCTCAAACTTGCATGCCAAACATCCATGTTGTCATCCTCCAATTACCCTTAATCCTTCTGTTCCCTATGCCTCAAACTTGGCCCATTATTCTACTCGCGCACTAACTTTGTCCGTAAATCTTTTCCTCTTGGGTACTGTTTAAACTCTCTCAACATGAATTTAAGTCCTCTTTTGTCCTCTGCTAAAAGTATAATATCATCCGCACATGCTAGAGAGTAAAGCTTACTGCTTCCTAGGATTATGACTAATTTTCCGTTGTTCTTAAGCTTTTCTTCTAGGTCTGCTAGCATTGTACTTATCAGTAGCGGGCTGAACGGGAAATCCTCCTATCTCCATGAAATGCTACCTATCTCTGTTTTCTCCTCCTACACATCTTTTACCTAAACTTTCCCATGTCAATTCCATTTCAAAATCTTTCCGTCTGAAATTAATTGTTTCTCAGTAATACCACGAGGCTGGAACCAAACAAGTTACGCTTACCCTGAAAGGGACTCGGCTTGAAACTTTGTTCAAGCGAATTCTCCAATACAAAAACCAGTACAATGGAATACTTGAAGCAATGTTGAAACGCACATCAATCATGTCAAGTAGTAAGTTAAAAAAGTTACACTGTCACAAAACTCCATATTTTTGTCTTCATGAATAATTGAAATTCAAAAATTTTTAACATTTCGACTTTGTCAGGCACTTAACTTAGTCCGTGGCTGTTGATAAAACACCAGATGAAATAACCCGAGATAGTAATAATAATAAGGTAGCCCAACCGCTTAGGGCTACAGCAAACGGGACGGTAGTCATGGTGAGCTGCGAGATGGTCAGGCAGATCTCGACAACTAACAATCTGGCCAGCGAAGACACATGCGGAACGCGGGAAATAGTGGAACATCGTCTGTGCCTGTTGAGGATGCTTCGACTAGCTCAATCTTGTTGCAATCGACCACCTCAGCAGAAATACTGTGGGAGTGCATCATATGGACAACCAAAATGATGGGAGAATTGGTCTCTATTATTAAAGGAAAAATTCGGGACCAAGATCAGGAAGGGCTTGATTCCAAGGGCATAATTCGCGGAGAAGTGTCCCCATATACGGAGAGTTTTAATAAAAGATCTCATCACTAAGGTCAAGGAAACCCGCAATATTCTTCTAAACTCAGAATACCGAGCTATGGAGATTGGGCGAGAGGTGGAATCGGCGGGTTTATTTGTCGATCATGAACATTAGTTAGAAAAAGCTTCACTACAAGATCAAGTGTAGGCAAATGAGGTAATACAACACCATCATGTTATTGATGTTCCTGCACTACCCCTTAATGATCCGGTACCACTACATCTTCCAGAAGCAGACGGCCCTATTTAACCAGAGGCTGAAGTGGAGATCCAGCGACCAAGTAGGCGATTAGAATGGGCTCACAATATGGACAGGGATCTGATGCACCTCTATTCTGTGGAACAGAGAAGTGGGCAGAGTATAAGAAGAGAACATCATCGTCTTTTCTCACCTGAGTACCCGCATCTAGCCACAAAAATAAAGTAACAGAATCTAGCAGACCAAAACGTCTAATAACTGCCAACAGATTGCTTTCAGAGGTTGAAATAGTTACCATCAAAATGGAGGCAGGTCAACAGCGCCCTTATAATGAAATCCCTATAGGGGATGTTGATAATAGAGAGGTGATCGCAGCTGAGGGCATAGGTGCTAGAGATAATAGAGAACGAGGGACGGGTTGCTGAAGATCTACAACAGGACATCACTGTTCACGTTCATTTATACAGCGGAGTCCCTGAAAAACTGCAGCATCTCGAAAGGATTTTCGGTCAAGCTTTATTGCAGTTAAGGGGTGTAGAACCAATGAGGAGACATTCTTTGCCATACATGTTCTTCCTGAATGATTTGCATGCACTGATACGGCGCGGTAGCTCAACAAAAAGGTTCTGCCTTTGCACTAGAATGCAGAATTATCAGTGTTACAGGTGTAAATTCTTGTACATTGTGCGCCTGTGGCAGTAGTTAGGACGTTAGGTCGTAGAACTAGGCCTACAAATGCAGTCCTCGCCTTAAGGCGGAAACAAGTTTCCTCATGGAGAATCAGGCAGGATGTGGATGTCGAGAAAGTAAGGAGCAGATCAGAAACAAAGATCTAGACTATTTGCTTCAAGTTCGAAAAATAAACAAGATATGCCCACAAATCATCGACTTCCTAGGTCATGTGATGACGCTTTGGGAAACACTTATCAAATATTTTGACCTTGAGCAACCCAGGACAACTAGAGCGATTGAAATAACGACGGGTATCCTTCCAGAATAGGAACAGGGAGAAACATTTCTAAAAAGTTCATAGATAAATACCTGAGAATAAAATCTCAACTATTAAACTAATGTTTACGTTTCTATTCCATGAAGGATGGAAGAAAATGTTTTCTCCCCAAATCTTGTGACGTATTCTATACAATCATTGCATGGCTTAGCACATCAGTTTCAACTCATGAAGTTAATAGGTTTCTCTTCGAAACTGACTGATAAAGTAGATATATCTAAGAAGGTCAACCTTGACGCCTGTCATTTATGGAATAACGACATTATAATATTTGTCATCTCCGAGATAATTTTAGAATGTTTGTTATCACACTATCAAGAAAATTATTCTTTATGTTATCAAGTAGTTTCTCCTCTTGTTTGAAAGAATGACGATCGTTCACACGCTGATGTTTGCCCTGGCGATCATCTACATTCCTAATGGTGAATATAATAATATGTTCATAATTTCAAGCATATGTTGAGATTTATACATGTCACGGTTCCACCCATTCGATCCGTATTACCTGTAACAAAAGATTCAACACATATTTAGCTCCAAAGTCATAATCTTTTTTCGAAATCAACATTTTTCAATTCGATTCAACTCTCAAACAAATTTAGTAAAGCCTTTAAACATTTGGAAGAATCTCCAAATCTCAGTATTAATGAAATGAATTTATTCGTGCAATTGTCCCAACATATTCTCTGAAACTATTATATAACCTCTCAATTGAAATTATTGCATGGCGGGTAATTGTATGTGTTTAGTGTTTGCAATGCTTTTATTTGACCTTGAAAATATACTGAAAATTACTGCGTTGTAACACTTGTTTGAACAAATAGAGTCATCGAAGTTTTTACCCTGAAAATGTTCTATAAAATATAAATTCCTGCCAGGAACGACCTTGACAATACTTCCACCTATCGATACTCTTGTCAAATATGACCCTTTAATAAAAAAGACATACTTGACCAAATCTCAGAGAAAGACTTTTAGCTGGAGAAACTAATCTTACCTCGACTGAAGTTTAGCAATCACATTCCCTTGCTCCGCCGAGTCAAAAAAGATGATTAATCTATATTCAACCATAAAATTCGAGCAGCCAGATGTACAACACCAGGATCGAGTAGTTGCAGATGACTGGTGAACAGAACAGCATTCGCTCACATGAGGTATTACAGGATATTTTCCTCAATATACTTGATTTGGAATGAGAATCAGGTATTGCTATCCTCTGTTGATAGCTCTGCTCACCTCTACAATGAGATTTAGATGTTCATCAATCTCGCAGCATACTGTCATATGTTGGCGGAGCAACGGCGAGAGGGGAATCTGGGACCAGGCAGGAGCTGGCTGCTTCAAAGACAGCTGTAGGATCGACGCTGCAGCTCCTGCAAGCTTCAATGTCAGAGTGTTCGCGCACCAGCAACGAATCTCGTATCAAAGTCTCGCCTAAGATGTTTTCTTTTATCCCAAAAGAATAGACGGGATCCGATATTATGGAGAGTTGGAGATGATCAACACTACGTTCTCCTGATCATAAGATCCTGTGGATGGACCTCTATTCTAAAATACGTCAGAGCACACTTAGGCTATAACCGCGCCTCTATTTCGGCAGTGCACGAGTTCAATTCAGTCGTACAGCTTCAGAATCTGCCATTATTGTGTGCAGTAAAGGATCTATGGCCTGCGCCGAATACGGCAACATTAACCTCAGATGTAAGGTTCTCTCCACAGTTGTCCGAACCCCAGTGAGCGACGTTTGGATAAATCACTTCTTTTTCATGATAACTCCACTAGAACAAATGACTAATCCAAATTTCACTCGCTAGTTTTTTAAGTGGGCAGCGAAACTGTGCCTTGTCGCAGGAAGTCTATCTAGGATATTAAGGATCATATCCCTCATCATGTCTCCAAAGGGTTAGGCTAGTTAATTCAACTTGAATCCAACCTTTCTGCACGGTCTTGCATGAAGGGGTTGCTGGGTCGTGCCCGAAGCGAGTCGGAACCTCCCGAGGGGTCCCGAGCCCTCTTGCGTTGGACCGTCGCTAGCCGCTTCAGTCTCGGCTCGTCGTCCATCTATTACAGTGTTTCTGGTTCTACGTGGTGCTCCTCCAGGCTGGACGCCGTCTCTCAACGGGACCTCTCACAATTACCATATTGTAATGTAAAACCCAATGAATTGGTATTGCTTCCATCTCGCCTTATTTTATTGCGTTTGCCGTGATTCTCAGCGTCCAATTCTCATTTCCCTCCTCGGTAGGCACTCCCGCCATACCTGGCGCCTCACGTTGGGCGCCAGGTATTACGAAGTTATTATCAAAGAAAGGAAAAGAAACTGGGAGCCGAGAGACTAGGAGAACTCAGTAAAGGGCGAGATCCAAAATAAACCTACTTTATTTAGACTTACAGACGGCCCAAAGATTGCTCGTGAAGGTGTGCTGCGGGGCTCCGTGAGAGCGTGATCGCCACGTTAAGTGGCCTTGATGAAGGCCGTTGTTGGAGGTGAGGTCCCTTCGGCAGTTGATGGCTGCACCGTCGAACAATCTCCGCGGAACTGGAAAGCGACGAGATCTAGGTTCCGAACGGACATACGGGGCGAGACCGAACCGGCGAGCGACGGTCCAACGCATGGGGACTCGGGACCCCTCGGACGGTTCCGCCTCGCCTTGGGCACGACCCAGCAACCCCTTCATGCATAGGGGGCTGTCCATAAATTACGTAAGACGTTTTTCTTTTGTTTACATCGCTGTGTCTCTTTTGGCCTTGAGGCATTTTTATCTTCTCCATCATTCAAACAAAAGAAAAGCATCTTACGTAATTTATGAACAGCCCCTAGCCGTATCGAGCCCCCCCCCCTCACTTTACAGCTTTGTTAAGAGGTCGTAACAAATATTCCCGGGAACAGAGTGTATCAACTCTATTATGCTTCGCTAGAATGTCGTATCTCCATTTGCGAATACATAGTGATACGAGATTTTGATGAAGTAGGATAAAGTTGATACACTCGGTTTTCGAGAATCTTTGCTACGACCTGTTTCTTCGGGACATTGGAATTCTCTGAAAATCATCTACTGATTTCGCGATAACAGTTCCATCATTTGCAAACACTGGTGCACGCACTTTCACAATAGATCGACTCAATTCTCAATATCCAAAAATATAATATGAGAAAAAATGTAATTCTCTTCTTCTGCTTGCAGGATCATGTACCCAGTCTGACTTTGACCCTAGCGAAAGAAGTGTTACTAGTATTTCTCTTCTCCACGCACCTTATTCTTCTACCAGGCCCTCTCCTCCAATGGACTCTCCTCATCGCGAAAGGTCCTCGTTTTTCACTTCGTAGCCTGCTGATTTTCGAGTGCTTGGATATGGACTGGGGCAAATTGGACTTATTCGGCTTATTCCCCATGTGAATCAGCATCGTAACTTTGAATTCCGGAGATGCATTCTTTCTACTGATGAAAGAATTTTTATGGGAGTAGGACAAAGTTCCTTACAGACTGTGCCAAACCAAGAACATATCGTATTATCGACATCCAACGGTGACGCCTTTGCAATATTAGAGCATAGTGGGATTCTCCGTGGGATATATGGTACTGCTGGATATCAGAAGAGGATACGAATAAACATCATAAGTCGCGCAATTGCCAGTTTGACCTCAAAAGAAGTAAAGGAATGTCAAGTGGGCGACTTCCACCCGATCTCGAAACGAAGTTTTCGAGTAATAGTTGTTAAGGATGATTCTCTGGAGACTCTATATCAATGATTTGTGCATGAAATATGCAGAACTTGAATATTATGTCGCTGTTCTCAAATTGAGTAAGGCATTCAAAATGGATAAAGTACCTGAATAATTATGATTTTCACATCATAATGTAAAGACACACAAATATGCTATGTTTCTGTCGAGTAATGTGACGTATATTTACAGATTTCAGAATACTGTCTTTTCGTTGTTGCAATAAAGTTCAAAATTTTACGAAAATGAACTTGTATACTAAACTTTTATTTCTGCAACGTCATTTTCTAGTTTCGTAAACTTGTTCTAAATATTATACTTCGAAGCAAAAGTGGTCAGTCAATCTTGTGATAGAAGACATGAGGTTTGGAAACACTTCATAGAAACAATTCTAGTTCCGGGTTCAATTTCCGCCTTGTAGTCTCCTTGCACAGAGGGCTTCGAGTCCGGTACCTCCAGAGAAAATAAAGTTTTTCCAGTAGTTAATAGCTATTGATCTTTATGATCTGGAACTAACCTTAGGGTGTAGGTCCTGCTCACCACTGAGTTAGTGGTCAGGTATATAAAGGAATGGGGAAAAGGTTATGCAAAGGCTCTTGAGCCTCCATCCTTATCTCTTCCGTTTATGTCCTCCTCAGGATATCGGTCATTGACAATGAAATCCAAGTGGACCAGCGAGAGATGTTGTGAGCGACACGGAGTTTAACAGCTACAAGAAGGGAATCGACGCTCTTTGGATCAAACTTCCAAACAAACTGTTATAAAACATGAAACTTTTCTATGTATTCTCTGTTCAGGAAAAAGATAAGAATAATTCCTTTTTCATCATCCTGACAGCCGTCTCCCGATCGTTCTAAAATCTACGATAGGAAATGCAAGAAGATAAGAGTAGAGAAAAGAGTGAAAGTTTCAGCGGAAATCAACGCTTTTAGAATGAGCAAGATACAGTAAAAAGTTTGAAAGAAAAATAAAATTGTGTAAAACATTCCAAAAGTAAGATTGATGCGAATCAAGTTCATCTGGCAACTCTGCCTCCCCCAAAACGAAGAGCTCACACGTCCGGCAACACCGCACGTGTCTGTCGACCGCCTTACACGTGACGCTACCGGAGGTACACTACGAGCCGCTGAAAGGAAATTAGAGAGGAGTATGACGCTCCGCAACCAGTAAACTAGCAGATAGTCCTGCACACGGGGGTGAAGCTGGTATAGGAACTTCCGATTGCACGAATCTGCTGCCAAACGACAAGAGTGGGGGTCCACGACCAATTAAATTCAAGTGTCTGTTTTCAAATTTCGCTGAACGCAATATTGCCGTTTGGCCGGTCGGTCTGTTGTTTTGTCGGTTGACTCGACGCGCTTTCTCACTCTCTTATCACATTTTTGTACTTTCAAGTGCAATATCAGTGTAATGTAAAACTGGTGAGAGTTGAGGGACTAAGCAGCACATGAGTACTAACAATTTATATTATTCGAGTAAACATAACCTGAAAATACTTTTTGTTCCTTTGAACTTTTTGTTTTTCTTGGTTTCGGCTTCGTCGGCGTCTTATTTTGTAATAAATATTTGAAAAATACACTTCCAGTCCTCCCAATAATATACACTACTTCTAAACTTAACTTATTCCTCTAAAGTAGGACTTGGAGAAGTATAAGCAGTGTCAGGTTGCGATTATTCTTTTTCTTGTAATTTAAAACAATTAACAACTGCTTCACAGAGGCCTTCGTAAAGTGAACAGATGATACGGATAATCTTAAAAAAGTATTAGATTAACCATTTTCTATTAATGGAATTCTCTATACTTATCGTTCTCGCATCTTAGTCTTAATTGAATAAAAATGTACAACACGTAGTTACGTCAAGTATGCAATTTTATAAAAGTTTGAAATATTAATCTTCAATTTCAATGTGAGCATTGATGTGTGATTCGTTGTTAAAAAAATGTGCTCATCTTATACAGTATTTCTATTACAGAGGGAGACATTTATTCATTTATGACGCATGATTCTTGTGATAGAAATTAAAATTATCGCTGAAATGTGCAAACGTTCAGCATGAAATTTTATAAAATTTAAAGATATTATTTATGTAACCTAATGTAAGCATTGATGTGTGATACACGTTGTTCCGAAAATTTTCTTGTCTAGTATAGTGTTTCTATTAGAGAAAAAGACATTCATTTATTGTTGACGCCTAGTTTTTTTAATACAAAATAAAATGCACATTAAAATGTGCATACGTTAAGTATGGAATTTCATAAAATTAAAAAATACCCTGGCGAAAATTTGGGTTAGGAATCCATTCCGAATCTTTCCGGATTATTTCTAATCCTGTATCCGAACCAATCGGAAGAAAGTCCTCGACCTGTTCGATCCAAATCGTTCGCAAATTAATCCGAACTTTTGATCTGAATCCATCCGAATAAAATTTCCAATCCAAATGAATCCGAATCAATCCGACCTTGGAATTATACAAACGGTTTTCAGTCCGATCGACTCTCATTCAATCCAAACCCGGATGGATTCAGATTGAGAATTTTGTTTGGATCAATACTAGTTCGGATTGATACGGATTCATTTTGATTGAAAATTGGATTTGGGCTAGTTTTAACCAAATCGAAACCTTAGCTAGGGTATTGTTTATGAAACTCAATGTAAGCATTGATTTGAAATATTCTTTGTTTAAAAAATGTCCTTGTCTAGTATAGTATTTCATTGTATTGTATTGAATAAATAGTTTTTAGTGTATAACAAATATCTTAACGCACGAGGGAATTATTCATTTCATTTATTTCATTTTCCAAGTGGAAATGTTGAAAAGTACTTCGAAGAAAACGCATCATTTGAACTGATATATCATCCTCAGGGGTGCTGGGAAAAATTGTTCAAAATCGAAGGAGTTATTTCAGAAAATTATTCGTGTTTCCATCCTTTTGCATTATGCTTCACTCCCGTGGACCTGCGATTTTTGCCCCGATCCAACGCTCCACCATATTTGAAGAGGAAAAGCCACTCAGCCAAAGGGGCCTCACACGAGAACACGCGGACTAACCTCTTACATTATTGGGAGTCCAACAAGCAAAAAGCGTGTGCGCGCGCCTCCGTACGAGAACGCGATCAAAGCTGAGGATCGTAAGCTCGTCCTTTACAATAATTTTATCCCCTTCAATTTTCATTACCTCTCTAACATTCTTTATTACATAAGATTCAACACCAAATTTTTCCGATCACCTTCTCGAAGATGATAGACCGGGAGAGGGAATTTTGAATATTTGCCACATGTACTCGTAAGCCTTTGAGCTATTTCTTTTTCTCGAAAGAGGGAATTCAATTGGGAATTCCCGCATATTTTCCAAAATGGGCAACCGGTCGGACTGTGCTTCGGATAGCTCCGATAGTACTGTTATAGACGACAATGTTCCGGGTAGAAATTTATCAACAATGTTCAAGTGTTGTAAATTAGCGCCAGTGAAAACGGTACTTTGCATAATTTGTGAAGCTCCGTATCAAAAAACTTGTTCTGCTCGTTTGAAAAATCTCGTGTGCCTCAATGGAAACTTATGTATGTGTTGTGAGGCCCCCAACGCCTCATCTTCAACGACCGTCCTTCCAGAAGATAAAATTGAGATTGCTCATCGACTGTGAAAATTTGAAGTTCTTGAAATTGACATCAAATTGCAATTTAAACTGCGTGAGGGGAGGGCGCGAACGCACTTTTTGATACATGCGGTTTTTAGAACCTTTTCCAGAAAAAGTAAGTGCAAAATTCTTAAGCTAAGATTCTTGACTTGGTTTTTACTTCCTTGTATGCCACTACTGTGCATGACTTGTCTGATCCTCTCTTGCCCAGCGATGCATACCATCCACCTCCAGATATTGTTCTCCCTAAACATATAATCACATCAAATTCTGATACATATTTTTATCTGGATTTTAAGAACGCCAATTACGCAGCGATAAATTCTCCCTTAAGTTAAGTAGACTGGGATGCATTATTTACTTAGTTAAGAGTACAAGAAAGTTTAACTTACTTTTATGCGGTCTTGTATGATTCAATTGAATCATATGTACCATGGTGGTAAACTCGTTTTCTTGAGACTCACTTAATGTGTTAGGTCAAAAGAGAGCAGCTCATTATCGATTTAAGACTTCAGGTGATCAGTCAGATTACGAAGTTTTTTCCAACTTTAGGACAAGGTGCAAACTCTTACGTAAAAATTGTCACACTGGTCATATAGATAATATAGAGCAAAGTATTTCCTCAAACCCAAAGAATTTTTGGAAGCATGTAAATGAAAACAGATCCTCTAGCGATATGCCTCACGTGATGCATCTAAGAGACAAACAAGTAAACACTGACCAGAAAATCGCTAATTTATTCGCGGATACATACTCTTCCGTTTATGAGAAAAATGTTTTACCAGAATTCGAACCTTTGGATAGCTCTACCCTCGATATTATTAGTGTTGAAATCTTATGATCGGAAGTTTTTGGAGAGGATCAGCGCAGTTGACACTAACAAGGGTCCTGGTTCACATGGAATTCCTTTTTCATTTTATAAAAATTAATGTTGCGCAATCTCCAAGCCAAGTTCGATTCTAAAAGCTTTCGATTAGAAATAATTAAATTTAAGAAGAAAAAGAATTTACAATTGACACTTCTTAAATTTATAGTTTCATAACACGCATAAATCGAGGGAGTCGATTCGTTTTCATTCTGGACAAACTCAGATAAAAATGAATTAAAAGGAGCAATTATGATGTATTGCGGAATAGATTGACAGAATCCTCATGTTTGAGCACTTCAAAATAGACATGGAATTCGAAATATATTTTTATATTTACCAATTGAATGGAATATGACTGCAAGGGTAGAGAGTGAAGTGCAAACATTCCTCATTCTTTCCAGATAGATGAAAAAGTTATCAATGATTCGATAGAAGTTTTTCAAGAGGTGGTACTGAACTAGTCGTTACCTTACGCATCAATGACGTCAAGTTTGTCCTTCTCTAACATTTCCATTGCATAAATTAGTTCCAAGGAGAACGAAATCATTACGTCAATTCGTCAAGACTGATGTCAGAAGGCTTAGTTCTCAGTACAATGTATATATACAGAAGCTCACTCGCGAATATTACGAATTCACCGAAACTTCTACCTTTGAAGATATAGTCTTATTCCTAATCAGATTCAAAGGACACATTCTTATTACAATACTGTCACTTTGCTTCCAAGTTCTCGTATGTATCCATATGATTCTCTGCAAAATTATGTGATCACAAAAATTAATATCATAAATTTCGGGGATTCAGTCCCCACTAAGGAAAGACGGGGCCGAAGCCCGGCTGCCTAGGTAGGAGACAAATTGTACCTAGCCCAATCGGCGGAGTCAGGTTTGGCCGGAGAGGATTTCTTTGGGCAGCTGTAAATCGGGACGAAGACTACGTCCGGACTAGCGAAGAGCGAGTCGGGGGAGGGTTGTCCCTTAAAGGGCATAAAAATCAGCTGTGGTATGGATACAGACCGGAAGAATCGCTGAGATACCGTAAGTGTCGAGAGGAATGTAGGAGCCGGAGTCCCAGAGGTTCCTTGTGCGGGGGTGGCCCCTGATAGTTGCTGAATCTAGCCCGGGACGGCTCCACTAGCTAGTGGCAGAGCAAGTAGCACCTTTTGCTTACGCTTTTTCTCGCGTCAACTCTGGGCAACTCCCTGCCTCTTGCAGGTGTCGGGGCCAGGCAACCTCCCCAACTATACCTGAACGGAACCGACCGTGGGGAGGTGGACTGGTTTCCCGGCGACCAGTGCGCATAACCGACCACCATATTCACCGCTAGCCCGAAGCCCTCTTATATTCTGTTTTCAGGACAAGACCCAAGGGCAATACCTTCGGAAAGACCTCCATTTCGAAAAGTATGTGCACGATGTGAATATAAATCTCTTTGCTATCACGTATTAAAAACCAGCTGTGTAAAGCTGCGACTTTGAGTTGAATCTCAATTTTCATTCCAAGCCTCATATAAGCAATAACCTGAAAGAGCGGAAACTTCAAGCCCCTGCATATTGAAAAACTGAGCTCAGAATTTCCACTACGAAACGGCGACCCGTCGCTCTGCCATGCTGATTTATCCCTCACTATTGTGATCAACAAATTTTCATGAACACATATTTTTTTGCACATTCTATAGAAGCTGTACCTGACAATAAGACTTGTTCAATGACCAGGAGAAAAACATTCGAACTTATAAAATCCAATTTACTTCAAATTCCCTTAGGGAAATGAACATTGGACAACGAATCAACTATAGGGCTGACTGTGGACAGCCAGAGTATGTCAGTAGTGGCTAAATGAGCTTGATGCTGCTACTCTAGGATACTTGTGTTGAGGTAAATAAAATTCAAAATTCTGTGAACTATCACTTCAATTGATAGTAAACTGGGAGGGTCTAGCACTGATTCAAACATTTGAGGTTAGAATTTGTTTCCACAACGAATCAAGATACTCCCAGGAAACGAAGCTCCTGTTGATTATCCATTTAATTAATATCTATTCCTGGTCTCTCTTATCTGTTTTTGATATTTGACTTGAGACATGAGGGGGATGGATAAACCCCCACACAATCAGACAAGCTAGATGCTGGTCCAGAGGGAGACAGCGTCACCGTCGAGATGCTGAGGAATTCCGGATAATTGGGTGGATAGGAGTCCCGCCGGTTCAAGAATATTCAGAAATGATTATCCACTTAAGAATTCGCTTCGGTTGTATTTGACACATTGTATTTCACGGCATTCGGACATTACTTAGAGAGGGGCATAGCGATAGCCTGTCACGCATGCGCAGCTCCGACTATCCATCTCGGGTAGCTCGTTTGTCATGGTACAGGGTGGGTACGTCTTGCGGGGAGCAGCGAACGGCCGCCATTGTAGGCATTGGTTGTCCAGCATTCGAGACGGAAAAGTCAGGCATCGTGAGGCCAAGAGATTTAACAAATAGAGACGTTAAAATAGAATCACGAAAGTCATGTCTAGACAAGGCTCAATGCGTAGCCGGAGGAAATTGACAGGCGGGTGTCTTTTTTGTACCTATTGATCGTAATTAGTAATTATTTGTGTGGATGTTTGACGAGATAGTGGGCGAGCAAGGGGAGGCATCAGTAATTTCCCCTCCCTGTTCCGTCATAATTATCGCTTTAGAGCCAGTGATTTGTAACGTAACTTTAAAAGGGCTCAGTCCACCCGGACTCATAATTGTTCAAGAAGAAAATCAAATTTTTCGTGGGTACGACGCAAGCATCACGACTTGGGAGATGGTGGTATGCTGGCCGCTCGGCACCGGCCGGTAGGCAGTAGATAACGGCCGCGTTTCAGGGTTAAGCCTCATAGACTACATCTCCTGAAGCTTGTAGGTTGCGAACACACACCAGTACTAAATGTTTTTGACGCTAGGAACTTTTGGAAAGGGACGGCATTCCCTTGATTTGCCGTTGTAACGTTGGGCGTACAGTTTGTATTATTTTTTTTGTTCACTGATGTTCCAATGTCAATAAATGTAGGATCCCTAAGGATCAACTCATTCTGAATCCTATTGTTATTCTTTGTGACAAGGTTGAGAGGTCACAGGTTGAGGGTGAACCCAGTTTCACTCCTTGCCCCGTCACTCTGCTGAGCAAGCTAGCTGGCACACTAATAGCTCGGCAATATTTATAATCACATTAACTCCAATAACTCTCCAGACTAAATTTACTTGGAAAAATTTAATATTGCCTGATTGAAATTTTAATTTCACCTTTTGGTAGTTGCAGCAGCGCTGAGGTGTAAACAACAGTTAACATTAAAAACCATTTCGTCTTCTCCATACAAAATCAGATACGTATCCACGAACCATTTCCATTGTATCTTTTGCACACTCTTTATTTTCAAGGTAATCTTCCGGGTGGTGCAATATGCGCATTGCACTGTATAGCGTGTTCAAATGCATGATGTATTTGGATAGCAAGCACGGATTCAGAACTACGATACTTTGACAGAGTCGAAAAAGACAGAGTTCCTTTTTCTTTGGCCATTTCCTTTCGCACTAAGGTTTACTCGCTCATTCACAGTGTGATGTTCTTCGTCACATCGGTTTGTGCAAGTTTAATCAAACCTGCGCGTGCAATTACTTTTGAAGGAAATCATTTTATGATCAACAACCGTCATTGGATCAATAAAGGATTAGTTCTGAAGATACGGAAAACATACGAAAAGATGAACAAAGAGCACCTAGTAAGTAGGCCTAAGTAATTGGATGAAAAACAAAAATAAGTACAAAAATTGCCATGAAGGATAACATAATTATTTAACTTTTTTCAGGATTCCAAAATTAGAGGAGCATGACCAGTGCCTTTTTGGGACGTTTCTAGAACGAATGATCTGAGTTGCGACTTGTGATATCTACAATGATTCAACTTACTATCATTCAATTGCATTCTAATTTCAACGAATGAAATATAAATTATTCATGGTTATATTTGATGTTGAGTTTCCTTTCAACTCCATCAATCTTTGAATAATTTAAATTTTTTCCTACCTCAGCTTGATAATGATTTATCGTTATTTAACGCTTACAAATTCTTGCCACTTTTTGTGATTCGAGGCGAAAATGTGTCTGTAACAAAGTTTGCTGTTTCTCAACACAGATTTTTTTGTTATCACCAATTGTCAGTATATCAATTCATATTATTTTTTGGGTTGGAAGTCCCAGGTGCTGTTCCATTTAAGGTATGAGTCATTAGTCCAAAAAGCTTTTTTGATGGTATTGAACCAGAAGCGTTCGTCAAAAACAATTGAATACCGAACCTGTCCGTTCATTTTTGGCCTTGAAGAATCCTGCCACAGTAGAATCCAATATCCTAATTCTTGCAGAAGTTATCGAGTCTACAGATTACAGACAACAGACAGACAGATAAACTGCAGACATACAGACTACAGACAGACACCTTCGTGAAAATCGTTTTCTCTGACTCATGAGTTCTCAAAACGTAGAGATTTCATTGGGTCCACGAAAGTCGATTTTCACACAAAACCAAAACCTCCTCATTTCCGAGAATGTAATGAATAAAAGTATTCAACCAAAAGAAAAAATTCTCAACTAAGATGAATTACTTCCTACCAAAAGAGATGGATCTTCGTTGAAGATTACGATGAAAGGCTTGGATTCCCGACTAAAAACAGGAGAGTTTCCATTTTTATCCGAACCGAATAATTCCTTCCTTATGAAGCGTGGAACCGAAAAACTTATTTCCTTCTAGAAAAAAAACAATTCCTCACAATGGAATCAAATTTTTCACCAAATGGGTCAATTTTTAATCAATTCAGATTCAATCGCGTTTAATAAAATTAATCTATCACAAAATGAGATAGCTGAATGGACTTCCGTTCCCGAAGTAGACGTTGAAAGACACAGTGAACATTTCGTGCAAAGTTTTTGTTTGATATTGGTCAGAACTAAGGTGAGTGGGTAAAAAAAATGTGTTCTGGGGGTTTGTGAGAGAGAGTGTGAATGGTGTGAGAAAGGGTGAAATGGTGTTAAAGAGTTGAGGTATCGATGTTTTGTAAGATTGAGACGGATTTGCAGAGGGAAGCACACTGCAGTTAGTTTTGTGTGACGTCACAGGGAGAGGCGTGGCGAGGGGTGTGAAAGCAAGGGAGAAAGGAATTCTGAGGAGAAAGTGTTTGGAATACCGGAAGGGGAGAAAAAAAGGAAAAAGGCAAGTGATGCATATAGGATAATGAAAGGAGAGGGGAAGTTGAGGGCGAGGAGCTCAGGATCGTTTGAAAGATTTATTAGAATGAAAAGGAGACAGAAGGGGAGCTCGACAAATGCTGACAGTGGTGATGGAATTATAGGAAACGAGACAGGAGATAAAATGAAGGAGATAAAAAGAGAATAGTAAAATAGTAAAGGAGGCAGAAATTAACAGAACTCAGAAGAAAAATGGAGAAAAGGGGGGAAGTAAAGACAAACTTGGAGGAGAGGATACAGAACCTAAAGAAAAAACAAGAGAATCAGGAGGAGCCAAAGAAAAGAGTGGAGGAGATACAAAGTAGGTTATAGAGAACACAAAACGGAGTCTAGGAAGTCAAAGGGGGAGAGATGGAGAATGCGGATGTGAAATAATAAAGAAAAGACAAAAGTATGGGAGTTAACAGAGAACAGAGGATGATTGGACATTAGAACAAAGGAATATAGAGTATAAGTTAAGGAAAATAGCGGAAGAGGAGAAAAAGAACGGAGAGGAAACTTGGGTTGAGTATGAGAGAAATAGCAATGCAAGATATATGATGATATAAGGATGAAGAGGCAGAAGATTTAGTAGAAAAAGCGGTGCCGGGGGACTGAAAAAAAAGAAAGGGAAGAGGGGGGAATAAGAAATAGTAGATAGCACAAAGAAAAATAGAAGGAAGGAAGAGGTAAATGAAGAATGTGTTACTGAAGCGTAGCAGGATTGGATAAAAAAGACAGAGAATCTATGAGAAATACGGAATAGTCAGATGAGGTAATAATGATGAAAACGTGGCTGTATGACAAAGGGTGGAGTAGAGTGAGTAGAAGGATAGGAAGAGGTTACAGCAGGAAAACCCTAAGAAGATAAAAGAACTGATGGAAGAAAATAAAAAGAGGATTGAACTTGCAATAGGAGTGGACCACAAATATATCTCATTCCACATGGCCTTGAGGAAATCAGCGAATTTGAAAATCAGAAATCCCAGGAATACACTTTAGGGCTCATACGCCGCGGAGTTCTTGCGAAAGACTTTGATCACATCAAATGAAAACAATGCCCTACAAGTACAATCGAATCCAGAAAGGAAGCAGAGTGGTGGAACACCCATTTGGAGTAGCTCCAAAAAAAGTCTAGAATGTTGTGCGGAAAGAAAAACAAAATCGGACTGCCTTTAGACTGGGACAGATAATAAATGGCTCAGAATCGATCCTGGAAAAATGTATAAATCTGCAAGCAGAGGGACTGGAGAGTTTTCTGTGAGGATGCTAAAGGCATAACAGAGACGGGAAGGCTCTATAAAAATTCTGGCCAAGGGTCAGGAGGCGCGCCTCGGGGTCATGAGGCTCCAAAATGGCAAGTTCCCCGAAGACGAAAAGGAAACGCTGAAACACTTTATTGAAGTTCACTACTTAGGTCTCTAGCGAACGCAAACCGACCAAGCAGAGGAATGTTGAGGCCATATGAAGGAGGCCGACTGGAGTTTCGCTGCAAAGTTCATGGATATTAAAAGGGTGGAATAGAGCATGTGCTTTTCCGTCCCTTCAAATCACCAAGGGCGCATAGCGTGTATCCAGCGCTTTTAAAGAAGAGTATGGATAGTGTCGTCCTCCCACTGACGAAACAATATAGGACGACTGTCGCCCTCAAACAAGTGCCGTCTGCATGGAAGAATGGTAGAGTTGTCGTCATTTCCAAGCATGGGAAGGAGGGCTGCACCACCGCTTGAGATTTTAGGCAGACCAGTCTGACGTACTTCATTTTAAAGACGCTGGAGAAGCTGGTCAAGAGATATGTCAGAATCGAAGTGCTTTCAGCTCCATTACTCCATAGAGGATAGCACGCCTCTCAGGCATGCTTGCTTCGTGGAAAATGCGGTCCATGCTGTTGTGGCGGAATCGGAACTGCAACTTGAAACGGGTGGGTATGCTGTGGGAGCCTTCTTGGATATAGAAGGTGCCTTCAGCAACACTCCTCCAAAAGTCATCTGCCGGGAGGCTTCGAGGTGCAGCGTACCCAACGAACCAGCTCGTAAGCTGAAAAAGGAGTGTGCTGCATCGTAAGCGTAAAAAAGGTCGTTCCTATCATACTACCCCCCTTAACTGGACATCGAGAGAAGAATAGTTTTTTGGGTTGTCTATAACGAATATTTTAAATATTCCCACGCCATTGATTACATAATTCTATTCATTACAAAATAAAGAAATATCGTTCTTCCAAATATATGCCAGAAAATGTGGTTGAATACAATCTCATGCAACGATACAAGGTGTTGCTTTTAGTTGTGTAAACTGCAACTGAGACACAATAAGAATAGATGGAAAACTCCCTAAGTCTGAAGTACGTACTCTTAGATGCGATTGGCGTCAGCGCCACAGACCGAATCGTCTGCCCTCTATCTTCTAATGTCCGTGGAATGAAATGAAACTACCAATGCTATCAATATGTGGTCTTTAAATCCGAAACACAGCAGGGGGTGGTAATCAGTCGAAGTTTGTTTTCTTCCAATTTATTGGCTGTTGTCAGCAGTTAACCTTTCTTGTTTCGGTTAATAGAATCAAGCGAATTCACATGCCTGAAGGCTACACACTCTTAACACTACTTCTGCTATCTAAACTTTGAGAGGACCGAACAAGTTCGCGGGGCAAGGACTCGAATGAATTCAGTCGGTGTTAAATCGGTTGGAGTCCTCCACGTTCCCACATCCTCGGGCTTTTCCGTAATATACCGTTCGTCACCCTCACTCAGATCCCGCCTTCCTAATTATTACTTATTTTAGCCTATTTGATGTGAATTCTGTTAAAATATTTGTAACGCACTGATAAGCCTGGACCTGACTGCACTTAAACGCAAAGCCATCAAGGTCAGATCACAAAACGTCACCGCCGTACACAAGCTATAGGTACTTGACTGGGGCCTTCTTCAACAAGCGCCAGCACATCAATTAGAATCGCTTTGCAGTCAGACTTAAATTTCTTCATCTCCTCAGTTGTTAGGGCTACTTTCCGGAGCTCCCCCTTAACTGCATGCCTGAGCTTCATTTTGTTTGAGCTGATCTGGGTGCTCTCGTTATAGAATTCAATCTTGAAAACAGAGGATGCATCTTCCAAAACACTTTCCTTCACGAAGGGAGTCATGATATCACTAAGTACAGCCGATAAATCCGTATACAGAAACGGTATCATTGAATGATCAGACTGATAGTCTTAGCAGGCAAAACTTTGTCTTTAAGTGCACTTTCTACGATCTTGAACTTTTCGAAGTTATGTTCATCTTCTCTTCTTTCACTTTCGTCATGAATACCCTGAAGTAGGGAATAACTGTAATGCCTTTCTCGGCTGGACCCTCATTCTCCAGACATCTTACAGAGCAAAATTTAGCAGTGGGAGGTGGCTTCTTTGGCTTACTTAATCTTAAAAAAATTAGTTTGTCTTGCAGGACTGTCTTTGAATAGGTAGTAAATAGATCTTAGAAAACCCACGATGTCCCAGGAGACAGATTTGAAAGCCTCCTCGAAACTATTGTTCAGAATGTGCAAGCCACATGAACTAATATCGATCAGAGAAGGTCGGCTTACCCCATGAATATTTCGCAGATCATTTTCCAGCTCTCTCGAAACTGCCCAGTTCATATAAGTGCCATCCATGAATACATCTGCTGATACTGAGATTTTTTGTCCAAGCTTCCATTGAAGGAAGTGACAAACGAGTCTGCTGCCTTTGTGTCAAGAAGAACTTTTCCAAAAAAGTAGGGAGCCAGCCCATGACTGATGCTATACCTGATCTTAGTGCGCTGCAGTTGCATAAAGGATGCTATGTTGGTGTCAGAAAACATCAAAGGGAAGAGAGAAACCTGTCTTCCTGTGGCCGCAGCAGAAGAGTGGTTTTCTATCACTAGGAGACACCACAGTCATCCAGCTGATGTGACGTCGTCTTTCTGCAAGTACATCTTTAGGCGATTCCTCTCATCAGGGGATGCACCCGAAGGTTGCAAGAAGTCATCAATGATGTCACCATAGGGAGCGGCCGACTGCAGAGTTGTTGGAGAGGGCCGAGTGGCGCTGGGCTCAACTACGTCCACGGCAGGCGAGTCGTCAGGATCCTTATCAGCAAGCGTCGATGTGGCAGAGCGGCTTATATGCGTGGAAAGAAGCAATAGTCTTGATATGACTCTGTGAATTGTAATTCTGACATGAGAGGGCTCAGAACAGTAAACTCAGCCTGCCTACAAAGCAACTTCACTAAATTTGTGCTGGAATTCAACTCACTATCAACTGGCGAGTTCGCACTCCTTTTCGCATTTTCTGTCAATAATGCTGGTTTAACTAGAATGAACGAATTACCTTGGACGCAGGCGGAAAAGTAAACAGTCGGATATCAGCTGTCGCCTTTCGGAACGAGGCTGCTTTTTAATGCTTAGTTCCATCTATGACTTGACATAATTGTTTATTGCCGTCATCTTTGGTATTCGGAAAATATCAATCCTTGAAAAATGATCATCGAAAGAAAGGAAGGTTAAAAAAACATCGCTAACTAATGCCCTACTTACAATTTGCAAACAAAGCAACATCAATCACGGATCGCAAGTATATTTCAATCTTGAACAATTTTAAATACTTTATATCTTCTAATAATCATTATTTACGTAAAAGAAATATATTGATATATCATATATCTTAAGAATAACAAGGGTTATCAATCAAACAATTATGAAATGATGTCTTGTTCATATATATATCACAAGGCTGTTGGTCCGGATATAATTTGTCAGATTCAGTGGAGGTTTAACATTGTCCTGGTAGTGGTGCTCTTGGTATCGTTTTTTTATGTTTCGTTTTAAACCTGCACGGTTAAATTTTTCATCTTTCTGGCGCCAGTTGTTCTTGTTATTTTTTTTCTTTTTGCCGGTTTAATAGGAATACATAATCAGAATACATAATTAGTTATTTGCAAAAATGAAACAGTAGCACTTCCAAATTGAAGATGAGTATACCTTGTCTGCTGTTTGACGTTTCAGCGATCGGTGGTTTCCAGCTGTGTGGGGTGAAGTTGTTTCTTGGCCCATTCTCTCGTCTCAAGTCCTGAGACACCTGCGGCACAGGCGTTGCTGCGACCGGGACGACAGCGAGGTCCATGGGTCCGGTTTGTTGGTCATCGATGTTGACATTATTCTTTCGAATATTGCTCATGTTGGCATACAGCAAATAGCGATTGTTGAAACGTTTGTTTCGCATATTTCGTATATTTCCGAACGAGAATGTTGGGAATCAATAGAAAATTAGTCTTTTTGAATAGCTGTAATCTAAATTGATAAGAAGTTGTTGCACAAAAATAGAAGAATGCGAGTCTGCTGAACTACACTTCTATACCACTCAGTTTTTGAGGTCGCTGAATCCGAATATGGTGTTAGATTTGCTCCTTTGTGTAAGGTTCCTATCATCATAAGCTCTTTCAATTACCATTTTTCAGGAATGCGTGACAGAAAAAAGCCTTACTTTTAATAAAATAATTTAACTTACAACAAACCAGTTGCATCCTTGACCAAAGAACTGAGTTTTTGGCTCTCGAAGATGAATTTTCAAACAAAGAGATAAATTTTCTACCAAAAGACGATTCATAAAAAATAGACAAATCAATAAAAAATTTTTCAATAATTCAAAAATAAAGGATTCTCATCAGATCTGAAATAACAGCAGAACACGAGTTCTTAACAAAATAGTTTTGTTACACATAAAGTAGTCGAAGCTTTAATAAAAACGAAGAATCTTCAACCAGAAATAGAATCCTTAAATTTCTAGTTTTTAAAATCAATTTGTAGAAAAAAAAACGAATCGTCAACCCGTTTAATTAAAGCAATAGAGGAGAATTTCATCTATATAGCTGAATCCTTAGCCTAAAAGATAACTTTTCAACAAGATACATTGATTTTTGACAAAACGGTTGATATAAAAAACGGTTATGATATTAACCAGAAAAATTATTTCTCAACTTAATATCAAAATTAAGAAAATAAAGCCAAATATTCAACGAAATGGTTCATTTTCTTGAAAGAAAACCTTCATTTTTGAATGAACTGTTTAAGTTTCGAATAAAAAAAAAAAAATATCGTGCACAATTGAATCTTCAAATAGAAAGAAATAAATCTCAATCAAAAACCTAATAGTTGATATATGAATTTGGAACCAAAAACATTTTGCATACAAGAAAAGAAAACAATTTTTCAACGAAATAGATCAATTTTCAACCGGAATAATAAAGTTTGAACTAGAAAAATTTAAGACACAAGATCTAGATTTGCCAAGGAAGCGACAAATCTTCTGCCAAAAGGGATGCATTTTTATTGAATAGTCAAACTTTTAATCAAGTAGATGAATTTTTAACCAAAGAATATGAATTTTTGTAAATGACTTGCATTTTGAAAGAATAATTAAATTTCCAACCGAACCGCTTAATTTCCAAGCGAAAAAGATAATGAATGTTGGGCTTACCTCAATCATTGCACGGTATAAAGGCTGTTCGGCCACTCTCTGGCTGTCCATCCATAAAAACCACATTATTTTGTGCTACGGTTTGTCCCTCGATTTGTGCCTTGGTTTGTACCTCGATTTGTGCTTCGGTTCGGACCTCGATTTGTGCCTTGGCTCGGACCTCAGTTTGTGCCTCGATTTGTGCCTCGGTTTGGACATCGGTTTGTGCCTCGGATCGGACTTCGATTTGTGCCTCGGTTCGAACCTCGATTTGTGACTCGGTTTGTCCCTCGGTTTCTACCTCTATTCGTGCTTCGGTTCGGACCTGCATTTGTGCTTTGGTTTGAACCTCGATTCGTGCCTCGATTTGTGCCTCGGTTCGGACCTCGATCTGTGTCTTGTTTTGGACCTCAGTTTGTGGCTCGGTTTGTCCCTCGGTTTGTACCTCGATTTTTGGCTGGGTTCCACCTCGATTTTTGCCTCGGTTCGCACTTTGATTTGTGCCTCGGTTCAGACCTCGATTTGTGCCTCGGTTTGTCCCTCGATTTGTGCCTCAGTTTGGACATCGGTTTGTGCCTCGGTTCGGACTTCGTTTTCTGCCTCGGTTCGAACCTCGATTTGTGCCTCGGTTTGTCCCTCGGTTTCTACCTCTATTCGTGCTTCGGTTCGGACCTGCATTTGTGCTTTGGTTTGAACCTCGATTCGTGCCTCGATTTGTGCCTCGGTTCGGACCTCGATCTGTGTCTTGTTTTGGACCTCAGTTTGTGGCTCGGTTTGTCCCTCGGTTTGTACCTCGATTTTTGGCTGGGTTCCACCTCGATTTTTGCCTCGGTTCGCACTTTGATTTGTGCCTCGGTTCAGACCTCGATTTGTGCCTCGGTTTGGACATCGGTTTGTGCCTCGGTTCGGACTTCGATTTGTGCCTCGGTTCGAACCTCGATTTGTGACTCGGTTTGTCCCTCGGTTTCTACCTCTATTCGTGCTTCGGTTCGGACCTGCATTTGTGCTTTGGTTTGAACCTCGA
>WSXT02179038.1:0-21470 GCA_011762715.2 Neuroterus valhalla | reverse complement strand
CAATTTGCATAAAATATCAATTCCTTTCACACTTTCCTCAACTCACTTGACTTACTTTGATCTATTGAATTGATATTAGACTTTGAGTGTGAATGTTTTTCCAGATATAGAAGCGTTTCATTTTACCCGCCTGTTCCGTCGCGCCCCACCTTCCCCTATGTTGAATAAATTTGACATGAAACAAATGTATTCGATAAGATTTGATTGGAATATTTGTTTATACTTTCTCCCTGTTACGGGTTTGAGAGTCTCGGCATAACCTTCTCTCTATTGCTTTGCACACCGCATCGCTAACTCATGGATAAGAAGGACCTACGTGGGTTCCGAACCACTAAGAGCAACAGCTACTTAATACTTAGAGAACTTAAAGAACTCTAGAGGTACCGGGCTCACGATTCTCCGCGATCCGCCGAAGCTTTTCCACTAAATATATAAGGATAGGAATTTTTTATATGTATGTAGTGTCTCTAAGGAAGCAATAAATCGAATCTTAATTCATTTCAAATTCTCCCTGAAAAGAATGTATCCTCCAATAAAATTCACGCTGTCTTATCTCGAACCTCGAAAATTTTCCATAGTATCTTATTACATGCATTGTTTAGAGAGATTGACGCATCGAGATTCGCAGACCAGTGCAGTAGTAATAAAATCGAAACATCTGAATACGTCTACTATCATCAAAAATGCTTTACTTCTTTTCCTCGTCTTACGCCATTCGATTGATCAGAATATTTTCTCCTTCGAACTATACTACCCTCTCTGCTTCAAAGTTCTAGAAGGTTTTACATTATAATCAGTGTATCTGAGCTATAATATTTTGCAACGTGAAATGGAGTGTGCTATAATAATCCTAAATAACCTTGAATGTGTTTACAAAGCAATTTGAAAATATTCTTTTGCACATCAAATGAAGGCGTGAATTTTTAGATTAAGTGTATATTATAATAGTCCAAGAGCTAGCTACATAAAACAGCATCGATAGGGTAAACAAGGTTTGAGCTTGTAATCTGAGGGCCCGAAGTTAGTACATGACCAAACGCCATTTCTGGCATTCCGCACAGGTCGGATATGGAAATGCCAGCTGGTTTTCCCGGACGAAAAAATGGGTTGAAAAACCTGATATGGTACACGAGTGAAATCTTCTGGAAAGTGTAGCCTAAACCTTGAATAAGAGCGATGTAATAACGCCAGAATTTTTTCATGTCGGAAAACCTCTGAAAAAAAATTGAAGAAAATCGACAATCACCTTTTTTCGCGTGCGCGATTTTATACCGTTTACTCATTTTATGTCGATTCGAGCCGCCGCATACTGGGGATTTATCAATAATTTCGTTGAAAACCACCTTCGGATCGCATATCTTAATTAAATCAAACAAAATTAAACCAGAAATGTTTTTAATTGAATTTCAAAGACACTCGCGAAGCCAAATTTTTCCAAATAAACCCTGAAATAATAAACCCTGAACCCATAGACCCTAAACCCATCAACCGTAAACCCTAAACTCATAGACCCTAAACCCATGAACCCTAAACTCATAAGCCATAAACCCTAAATACAAAAACCCCAAACCGATCAAACCTGAACCCATAAACCCAAAAACCTCTAACCGACAAAACCTGAACCCATAAAACCTAAACCGATGAACTCTGAATCCATGAACCCTATAACTCTCGACTCAAAAAATAATATATTCTAAAACCATAAACACTAAGTCTACTAATTTCTAATCCACAAACATTAAACATTAATTATATAATCATACGAAGTTTCTAAATTAAATTGTCGAGATAGAGTACGGCAGAGCCGGATTAGGAGTTCAATAGGCCCCGGGCCGAATATCTTGCGGGGCTCACTTAAGCGGCTGATTTTTACGAAAATTATTTCAAAATAAAATCTATAAAAATATTTATGAGTAAAAATAATAGTGATTTACTGATTTGCAATATCTTTTATTAATCATCAATAAAATTTTTTTATCGTAGATTCAAAAACATTTTTTTATAATTTTTGTTGTGACAAATTCCTCTAGAATCTCTGAGAAATCAATGGTTTCTAATAAATCATATCTATGCACAGGATACTATATTCATTCGGTCTTTTCTGACCCATGGTACTTCGGCGTTCATCTTTAATTAATTTTAATCTTGAAAAAGATCTTCCACCGCTAGCACTGGGTGGCAATATTTTTAAAAACATTCTTATAGCTATCTCAACATTTGGAAAAACAAAGAAAAGGTTTTTATCAAACAAGGCAAGATACGAATTTGAATTCTTATGAATTGTATAGAAAATTATCAAATCAAATCGATAGAGACAATGGATTTTTTGATGGAGAATCATGAATCAGCCTCCATAATTTTGAAAAAGGTTCATCCTTTTTTTTCTAATCTCATGCATCTTCGCGGCGCCCCCCTGCTCGGCGGGGGCCCCGGCCCGGGTCGGTTCATGCCTAAGTCCGGCTCTGAAGTACGGTTAATTAACAGTAAGGTCTTTATATTGTTAATCAGTGATCTTAGAAAAGTTATTCCTTTTGAAACTTTTCGAGGCCAAATGATGTATAATTAAATAGTTATTTTTAGATCTTATAGACTCATCATTGGAGGAACAAAAATGAATATTGTAGTAAACCATGAATTTTTGTATAATATACTGCAAAAGATTGCTTTATATTAACTTAGAATCCATATTTCATGAAATATGAGATACAAGATGAGAAATACAAAACTTCAGATCGATAAAGCAGCAAAAGATGTATTAATTGAAGAATAAAGAAAAAAACTATTCTGAGTTTCAAGATCCTAATTTATAAGTTTTAGATATAAGCGTTGATAAAATAATTACAAAGAAAAAAAATTTTGAATTAAAAAAAAACCCCAAAAAATGATCAGATTGAAGACAATAATTGTTCACGCTATTCGTTTAAACCATTATTTTGAAAAATTGGGTTTCGTAAGTCTCTTTGAAATTGAATTGAAAACATTTCTGGTTTAATTTTGTTTGATTTGGTTAAGATTTGCGGCCCGTAGGTGGTTTTGAACAAAATTATTGATATACCCCCAGTTGGATCGAGTCGAACGCGAACTCTTTTCATTACACATAAATGTCGATTTTCCTTAATTTTTTCGGAGGTTTTCCGACCTGAAAAAATTCTGGTGTTATCACACCACTCTTAGTTGAGGTTCAGGCCCCGCTTTCCAGAAGATTTCACTCATCTACCACATCAGGTTTTCAACTCATTTTTTCGTCCGGGTAAACCGGCTGGCAATGCCATATTGGACCTGTGCGGAATGCCAGAAATGACGTTTGGTGATGTACTAACTTCGGGCCCCCGGATTACAAGCTCTAACCTCGTGTCCCTTATCGACGCTGTTTTATGTAGCCAGCTCTCCGACTATAAGGAAGTGTTATCTATAGGGAAGTAATAAGCCATCCTTGTTTTTCTTCATATTACGTAGTAGAATATACCAGGAAAAATTAAATTATAACCTTGAAATTCTTGAGATAATGAAAAACCTCGAAGTTTTTCACAAACAAAATTGAAAATAATCTTTAGCGCATAAAATGAAGACAGGAATTCTCCAGATAAGATGTTTACGTTTCGAACGTTCTTCGACGTTTTCCTTCAGAATTAATACATAATTGGGAATTATACATTGGACCGTCTGATGTCCATCAGGTAGGCCGTTACGGATTTTGTCGTAGAGTCCCACTATGTTGTTTATTATTGTGTCCAATGACAAAAATTAATTTCTTTATGTTCTTATAGTGTTGACCAGGGCGAATAGTAATAGAAGATATTAACAGTATGTTGATTACTGGTCCATGTGATATTTATTAAACTAAACTAAACTTCTATTACTATTCACCCTGGTCAACACTATAAGAACATAAAGAAGATAAAATGTATTGTCTATAAATAAGTAATAAACCGTCCTTGTTTTCTTCATAATACGCAGTGGAAAAGTACAAGAGCAAATCAAAACATATCCTTGGAATTCTTGAGATAATATCTTACCTCGAAGTTGTTAACAAAAAAATTTGAAATTAATCTTTAGCGTATTAAATAAAGACAGGAATTTTCTTGATAAGATGTATTATCCATAAGGAAGCAATAAATCATGCTTGTTTTTCTTCATATTACGCAGTAGAACAACACGAGAAAACATAAAAATATGACCTTTAGAATCTTAAGATGATAGATAACTTCGAAGCTGTTTACGCCTAATTTTGTCTCGCAATTGCATCACAATTCTATGACGTCATGCAGAATGTTTTAGAAGCTTAGCATGGACACGAGCCACTACAGAATCTCTATGTCGGTAACAAGAATCTGTAATTAAAAACCCATTTGATCTACTACTCTTAGAACACTGCAAAAAAGGACATAGAGCATTATGATTCTAACTCTTAATGGACGTAACTATTTAAATCAATAATTGCAACAGCACGAGCAATTTATTTGAGGCAAAAATTTATATAGAAACCGATTTCAACCATTACTAAACCTAAAAATCAATATGGTTCAAAATTTCCAAGAAGTGGGCATGGCGTAGTATAAAACTAGGCGGCGATATGAGGAAGCGGAATCAATAGTGTACTTTCTAATTTTTGATCCAGCTGCTGCCCGATCCTGGAGTTGTGGAAAATTCAGCAGATTGTATACTCGACGAGTGAATTCCTTGTTCAGAGAACAAGGCGTTCACTTAGTATGTGCATGTATAAAGCAGTTCGAGTTTATAGCTGCCCAACGCATTAGACGAAGTATACAGATTCTGAAATTATACGCTAGACTTTGGGATGAAGTTGCTCTCAAAGAGTTCACTAAGTTTTGGAGACGGAGAACGTATCATAAAACTAGAAAGTATCTTCTTGGGACCGCAGGTGTCTCTGCATACAATTGGGACAAGGAGCGTATAAGTGATAAAGAAATGCAAAGGTAGTGTGTATTATTTCTATATTAGCATATAAAGTGCGTACTGATAGACTATTCAATCCCTGAAATCTTTAAAATATTTCTGCGCCGTAAAAGTTCCGTACATTCGAGATACATAACGGAGTGAAACTTTTTGTCGATCAAAAGAACATAAAATTGGATAAAAAAAATTTTCACCAGGCTTTTTACTTAAAATATTTAACAACAAAAAAGTTGAACATTTCTATTTCTCCTAGAACTGAAAAGAGTAAGGACCGCGTATTCGTAGAAGAATCTGCAGTAAAGGTATGGATTGTTTATAATATAACAATTCTTCAGTAGATAATAAAAGTGGAAACACGCAAGCAAAATATTTCTATACGTTTGTGTGCATTTCATGAATTTTTTGAAATTTTGGACATTGAAGCACGTATTGGCATTCTGAAATTTTATTGAATTATTTCATTCTCGATTTTGATTTTTTTAAGGCCATGTTATACTGACCTGATTCTTACCTTACCTTGCATATGAACATCATTTCCGCTCCTCACTCTCCATAGTATTGCCATAAAAAATGAACCAACCTTCCTCTCCTAATAGATGCAGTGGTGTTCTATCCTCCTGATCCACTTCCCTGTGCTTTGACTACCTCCTAAACGTCTCGATTTTTCCATCCTCCCATTTTCGTCCCCTTATCGCTTTAGTACAGGCATTCAAATCTCTCCCCATCAACATCTATTCCTCATTTCTTTCTTCTATCTATTTCTTTATTGCTCCCTATCCTCTTGCTTCTCTCCTTCTGTGCACACTAACGATAGCCACCTTCTACCCCCTCAACTTCAGTTTTTTTACCATTCCCCTATTCACTATACCACCCATCCTTCCACCTTTCTTGTGTTCATTTCGTACTACTTGCGCCGTCCATACAAACTCCTCTGGCAGTATTCATTCAAAGCCTTCGCAATCTTTTTGATCCGTCCACGTCTCACTCATCATTACCGCGTTCCATTTCCCCACCGCTTCCCAGAACGCTTTGTTTTGTTTACCCTGACAGATTCCAGAAAACTATACTTGCTCCGCTCTTTTTGTCCTTTCCCATCCCTATCCCTGCTCCGAGTTTCTGTTCTGTAACAGAATCTTTGCCTCTTTCCTTCTCTCACTCTCTTTTCTTATCCTTTTTTTGTGTCTCGTTCCCTCATCTCTTAGCTCTTCTTTTTTTGTTCAAGATTCATGCTATCCCGTTCACCAAAAACCTGTCTGTACTTATCCAGACATCGCCCCCGTTCTTCCTCTCTCCGTGGTCTCTGCTCGATTATATACTTCTTCTCCCACCCTGTCCAGTCCTCTCCAGTTCTTTCGCTCCTTCTCTGATTGCCTTTTCCCCTCTTCTTTTGTAGTGCGTTTTTCTCCCTATAATTTCTCTTTTACCGCCTCTACTTTTGCCCTTGTCCCTATCCTATTGATCAGCTCCTTCACTTTTTTTTCCCTGACCCACTTCTTATTTTCAGTTCTTTTGTAACAATATTCCTCTTACTCTTCGCTCCATCTTCCTTTCCAAATTTTACTTCAATTTCATTCAGCGGGGCGCTCTCATCTCATTTTCTTGTCAAGCTCCTTCGCAACTCCTTCTATTTCTTTCTTCTTATTAGTTGCTTTACCGCACTCTAATTTATTAAACCTTTCAAACAAGTTCCCCCAATACCTCCTCTTTTTCGGCCTTCCAAATATTTTCCCATCCCTTCCACATCCTCCTTATTTTCTCAACTTCCTCCCTTACTTCTTCTGCTTGTCTCTTCGCCTCTTCTCCATATTACCCCACTCTACCCGCGACTTTTATCTAGCCCTCTCTAAAGCCTCTGATAAGCACCTCCACACCCGCGAACTACTAATCCTTGACCGTTTCCTTTCGGGTGATGATTTTCGCCCAACTTTTTTTCCTTTTTGCCTTTCAACGCACTCCGCATCTCCCTTCCCCTTCTACTATTCCTTGACTTTTCGCCTTTGTTGCTTGTTGTTCTATGCTACTTACCAATGAAAACCCTTCACGCCTGCCATTTCATAACTCTGTCTGCTGCTTTGTTCCCCTCAAATACTTTTGCGGCTTGCAACACTTGTAATCGTTTCATGTCGTTTCTCTCTAGCTTGTGCATTGCTGATCACCTTGTCAACCTTGGTAACCGATTCCCCTGTCTCCTTCTTGACCTCTTAATAACCTAAGCCCTTATCAATCCTTCGAACTCTCAGTACCTTTGAACTCTATTAATCCCTAGAACTCTTTATCTGTCATCAACTCGCTACACTCCGTTCATTGTCTTATAAAACCCTAACGCTCATTCGCCATCCTCCTCGCGTGATAACACTTAACTTCCCCTGACCGCGTTCCTAACCTCAAAAGCCTCTTTACCCACTTTTACACTTCCGAATACAACTCTACACCTTCTATGAATTCCAAAGCGCTTGATGAAGCGATGGACCATCATACCATCTATGCCGCACATGCTCACACGAACATACAACTCGTAACCTCTGTAGTGCCAAAGAAGAGCATCGGATCTACAAGTTTTTGAGGACTTTTTTTGCTTGTTATGTCGTGCCTCCACCCACAAATCGACCATGGTTTTTACGGAACGCCCTGTGTAACAAATCAGGAAATAATTTCATGCATGATTACTGTATTTTGTAATATATTGTTTTCATTTTGAAGTCCCTATGGCTACATGACAACCTTAAGGAATAGGAATTAGATATAAAATAGTACTTACAAGCACTGATCGGTGGTAATACAAAAAAAGCATAGAAAGATTTTTATTTACTAACATTGAACCTTAGATAAACTAAACTAAATTTAAATTGTATACATTTATGTGTGCAAACAGCGACTACGAATGAGTGATTCCTGAAGTTGGATTATTAGTTTTTTTTTAGATTCACACTTATATGTTCGATCCGTAGGTATTTTCAATACTGTGTTTCTAGAACGAACTCTGGACTGAAAAGATTGATTATAACCTGCTGGATGAAAAAAATGAAAAAGATACTGAGGAACTTTATTTTTATATAATATTTAAAGCATATTTGCAATGAAGAACTGTCTTCTCTTAGTTACATTCAAAAGACCAGATCTCTGTCCATCTGGAGTGTTATGCTGATTCTTTGGTACATTGTATATAAATCTAATACATTATTTCTGTTCAATCGGTGTAAGGTTCTGAAGGCTTCCCCACAAATCTGAATTACGTGTTCCCTTCATGATAACGTACAGTCCTTATATTCTTGGTACTATTCAGTCAGGGGTGTCCAACGCAAGGTCGGCGCTTTTCTCTTTTCTTCCCCTTCTCCAAGCGCTTCATCGAGAATTATCTTCTCGTTCCGCTACGGGCTTTGTCTGACCACGCCTACTTGCACGCAATGTTCACACAGCTCGGCCGCCGAGGAACCCTTTCCACATCGCGCTCACCGCATGAACGCATCCAAGAGAGGGGATTGACGAGTGGCAGTTATTTACACCATTGCTCACGCGTTGGACACCTCTGTATTGAGCCATTATCCTATGCGGGGTAAGCGTAACTCGTGAAGCGTCATAATTGGTTGAGTTGGATACGCGGGAGGACACAGTCTCCCGCCAACATGCCAACAGCACGTGGTATTCCCGGACGGTTACCCATCCAAGCATTAACCGCGCCCAAACGCCGCTTTACTTCAGTGATCGGACGGGAACTAGTTTTTCAAGCGTGACATGGCCTTTGCAGCCTGTTTAGCCCAAAGTAATTGAGACAATCAACAAAAGAAATACCTGAACCATTAAAACTGAGAGTTGGTAAAGCTGAGATTCTCGCGAGAAATAGAGAGGAGGTATGTTAAATAATAATTGGCGTTATTATATTAAATGATCTCTCCATTGAATATACGTTTCATGGTTATGGATATGCCACAAAGAATGGATATTGGGCGAGAAACATTTGCAGTGGTGGAGTTGGAGATTTTAGGTACAGGTCTTACAATAGCCGTTTTCCAGGAATCAGGAAAATTTACACTCTGAAGAGTTGAATTGTGAATAATGAATCATTTTTATGGAAGTCCTATCATTTCCAATGGCATTAGACTCCAGTTCAAAGATACTCTCCATGAGTACTTCCGGAGAGATATCTGAAAAGAAGAAGTTCGAGTGGTCTAAAGTGTTAGCTGATCAAGTAGCGAGAAGATGTATAACTGATGAGATGTTTGGTCAAGTATTCAAAGTTTTTTAATAATCATTAGGGTCAAAATTTGAGTCCCAAGATTATAGATTTAATGCTTTCACGATGATACATTATGATGAAATGTGGTATTTCGGGTTTCGATCATGTACAAAACTACAAAAAATTTGTCGACGTTTCGTGAACGTAGCAGCTTGCATCTTCAGGACTGGCCTAAAACTGAGGTTTTTAGGTTTTGGTGTTCTAATATATGCTCACAACGATGCCTGTGTCCCTATTCACATTATTCGGGTGTTTTAAGATTTCGATTGCTTCTCTATGCCTTCTTGGGAAAATAATGTTCGTTTTTGCGATGTCGGTTGCTTCGCCAAATGAAGTGCTCTGTCCTGTTCCGATGTGATGCTCAGCTAGAGCTGATTGCGTGAAATGTTTCGGTCTGACTCTACTCTCATGTTCCTTTATCTGTTGGCTCACCGCTCTACCGGTTTCTCTAATATAGACTTTGCCACAAGAGCATGAGATTTTATATACTCCTGGATCACTGAATGGTGCCTTTTTGTCTTTTGGGTTGTTGAGAAGTTGCCCTATTTTTGCAGGTAGTTTGAATATGGTTTGGATGTTGTGTTTGCTGAGAATTCTACAAATTCGTTCTGTGATACCTTGGATGTAGGGTAGGGTGGTGGTGGCTTTCCTCTCTTTCTTTAGTTGGTTTGTTGAATTGTTTTTCCTAGTGTATTTTCTGATTGTTCTATCAATCTGTTTGTTTGTGTAATCGTTCTGCAGGAGTCCCAAGATTGTTCAGGGAGTATCAGATAAGTCTTCTCAGGAGTAGCTATATATTTTTGTGTTCATCCCTAGTCTTAAGGCCATGTTAAACATGGGTCACGTGACCCAAATTATCGATTTTTTTTTGCAACAACTCACGTCTGCACCGAAATAGATATCGAGTTGATTTTTTTGGGAAAGCCTTAGAAAACAATAAACTACGTTGTATACAAAATTTGGTTCAAAATTTTGAAAAAAAATTCGCAAAAATTTTTTTTTCGAAAATTCTGAACAGAATGTAGTATACAAACGTAGTTCATTGTTTTCTGAGGTTTTTCTCAGAATATCAACTCGATATCTATTTTGGTGTAGACGTGAGTTGTTGCAAAAAAAGATGTCGGTAAGGTAGGAATCGGGTAAGTTTAACATGGCCTTAATTGAGTTTTAATTTTACTGATGACAAGACTCTGGTATTTAAGTTTGCGCAACGTTCCCAAGTTTATGAAATCTTGCCTGTATTATGCTGTTTTTTCCTTCCGGCAAGTCTTCGTTTATTATCATGTTCTTCCATCTTGTCCTTAATCTTATTTGTCATCCAAGAAGACGATTTTTGGTACGTATGTTGTATACATTGATATTCTCGAAGATAATTTTGTCCCGTTCATACGTGAAGAAATGATCCAGGAACATAGTCCTATTTATTTTCTTTAAATTGTGCATAGGACACTGTATAGGGAAACAGGACTTGTCAATAGTGAATTTGTATTTATTATTAATAAGGTCATGTTTGGATAGAAATGAGATAGAATGTTGTGAGTGGGAGAGAACTTGATCCAAATCATCAGTTTCAAGGTTATTACCGTAAAAGGTATTAGGTGCTTTGTAAATGACCTCAAAAAATAAACTTTTTCGGTAGGCTTTACCTCAATAAACAAATAGCCCGTAACAGGAAAAGAGGAATCAGGACTCACTTCCACGAGAACTCAGGACTTACTCCCACGAGAACTCAGGACTTACTTCGACGAGGACTCAGGACTTACTTCCACGAGAGCACCTTGTGTAAAAACTTATCACCCCCAAGAATCCACGCAATTCTTTCAGGTTTCTAGGTTTGGGAAATTCCTTAATAGCTCTCATTTTATCGGGGTCTGGTTTGATTCCAATTGGTGTTAGAATGTGGCCTAAGAATTTAACTTCCGGTCGGAAGAAGTGTGACTTTTCAAAATTGATTGTTACAGTTTGTTCCTCTAGCCGCTCAAAAAGTAGCTCCAAGTGCTCTAGATGTTGGGAGGCATTCTGTGAGGTACAGAGCATATCATCGATAAAAGTTATCACGAAATTTCCTCGCCCTCTCAAAACAAAGTCTAAGGCTCGAACCAACGCAGCTGTGCTTGTTTTCAGCCCTAAAGGTGTAACGCAAAATTCATAGCATCTACCTTCGTACAGGAACGCTGTATACTTCATCGAATCAGGATGTAAGGGCACCTGCCAGGAATTGCTGATTAAATCAAGAGTTGACATAATTTTTGTACCTGAGCATCTCTGAAATAAGACCTCCATGAGTTCTTCACATTCGTGGTCGTCAGCCATTATTTTATTCAGTTTTCTGGCATCCAAACAAAGTCTTATGGAATTATCCTTTTTTGACACCACTACTAAAGGGTTTATGTACGCACTGTTGGATCTTTTAATAATACCCATTTCTAACAACCTTTCAATTTCTTCCGTGACTTTATTGCGTAAGAACATGAGAACCGGATATGTTCTGGATGAAAACGGCTTTCTATCATCGATTTGCAAACTATACTCATAAATTGGGATCCTGCCTGGTTTCCTAGAGAATACGCTTCTATATCGGGAGATCAGTTTGTAAAATCGCTCTTTTTCTATTTCGTCTAAGAGCACACATTGAGCAACTTTCTCTTGAATTTCAATATCCGATAGTGTATATTCATCCTGAACATTGTCGTACGTGTCAATTGTGGCGATTTCCTTTATGATATTGGGGAAAGTCTCTTCTGGCTCTAGGTATTTGTCCAGACAGTCGAGTTATCTTTCCCTTTGACCTTCTTCTGGATTCAAATTCACTCGAATGCTCTTTGGATCTTCATCTATCAACCTAATTTTCACAGATTTATATTAATCCTTAAGTTCGATTTTGTTATTTCCAAAGTCTATCTTTTTAATTTTTAAAATAGATCAATGCCAATTATGCACTCCTTATTTAGTCGAGGAACGATTAGAAAAACATGGGATCCTTCCAATTCGCCCATTTTGAATCTGGCATATATTTGATGTTTTAACTTTACAGGTCTCCCGCCGGTAGTTTCAACAATTGTGGTTCCTAGGAGGTCGCCTCTCATGTCTAATGGTAGAGGCCCTTTGAAATTTTCAGGCTCCGGATTTGCCTCTATCGTATTCAAATTGGCTACCAATCCGAGGCTTGAGCGTTTCCCTGATCAAAATAAAGTTCATCTCTTTTGTCAGTAGCATCCTGGACTTCTATGCATCAAGCCTGTCTCGACCTATCGTTTCTTTGTGGGATTGTCTGACTATTATTACCATTATTTTTATTTTGATAATGTCCCCTTGCTTCTCTTGGTGAACCGCTATGATTGGGAACATTCAGGTTCCGTTTATAAACGTTTTCTTCTACTCGTCCATTGAGATGATTTTGCTGAGGATCCTTTCCACTTGTATCGCGGTACTTTTAATCATTTTGATAATTAGTTTGCTGGAAAGGGCGACTTCGAGTTTGGTAATTATCAGACCACCTATATCCATAATCATAGGTCGGTTATCCTCCCCTGTTCTGCTGCGGAAATGGAGGATTCTTGACACCTCTCTAGGGTAGCTAGGGTTCCTATAATCTTCACTTGATCGACCATTATCAATTTGTTCGTAGTTACTGTTTTTCCGTGGGACATAGCCACCAAGACTATTGATCGATCCAGCCTGATCAAAAGTTTCGAGGAGATCGATGAATTTGTCGAAAGTTCTTATATCCCTAATCAAGAACGCATTTCTGATTTCTTCTGAGAAGTGCCTCAACAGTCTAGTAACGATTTCTACTTCCGATGGTGGGGGAATCAGATATTTCGCGTTACTAATAGTTTTGATCGCGTACGCGGATTTTGATAATTTTCCTGGATTATAAAATCCATACTGTAGGTCGGTTGCGATTTTGAAGCGAATATTTCCGTTTAAATATTTGGCGATAAATTTTTCCTTGAAGGTGAACTCGTTTTCGTACGGGTTGGCCACCAAACTCCATCATTCTCGGGCGATTCCCTCTAAACATGAGTGGACGACGAACGTCTTTGATTTTGCATGCTGTTTGCAATTAATTGTGCTTGTTCCGTCATGACTTCTTCCTTTTTGAGCTTTAGAGTAGAAACGTTTTCTTCGATATTTATAATGTGCTCTTTCACGATCGCACCCTGTTTTTCGCAAGCTTGTTTCTGCAACAGCATGTTGGCATTGAATTTTTCTTTGGTTGTTGTTATGTGAGGCGATATCCTTTTTTGAGCTTCGGCAACAAATTCCTGTCTTTTGACCTTCCCCTTTTTGATTACTCTAACTAGGCTATTTTGCATTTTTTAATCTATCCATGCACACATTAATCCTATATAATCCCTCTATGTCAGAGTCATCGTCGTACATGTCTGGATTGTTTTGTTTTTCTTCAATTCTTGTGAGAGGCTCTAATATGCTTGTGTCTTGTTCAACGTTCTCGCTATTTACCGATAAGTGATCACTCCCGTTTTCTTCATAATTTTTATTTTGAGTATCCTCTTTAGGTGATTCCACTTCGTTATCCGATTCTCCCGAAAATTCCTCAAAATTGATACACTTTGTAATGTTTTCGAACATTGATTCGGAAAGTTTTATTTTTCGATTGCCCACTTTCGGGGTTGTCTTCTTCTCGTTTCCGTCTTTCGTCATTCTGAATGTCAAGTTATGAGGTTATATGAAGTTATATATAAGTTCATTTATTGTAAATTTTTCAATCGTTTTGATTATCGAAGCTTGGATTATTAATTTTAAAGTTTGACCTGAGGGCTTTTTAGTTTGATTTCCTGAGATATGTACCTAAGTTTCTAATAATGCGAGAGAAGTTGTGTGTCTTTATTTAATAGAATCTTTTAATTTCGATTAGCGATAATAAGTGTTTATCGGCATTCAACCTTTCGCTCGAAAACAATGAGATAACATTCCTTCCTAAATTCGTACCAGCTTACGTAATGACAACAGTGCACGTTCGCTCCCCGAGCTATTTACGACCTTATTTGTTTTTCCGGCTCCAAAATTGACAGACGGACAACCATGATTTGCGCAATCATACTGCTAATATTGCCTTAAGTGTTCCACCGGGGGTACCAGTTGTAACATATTCGTTTTCTCTAAATCAAAGATTATCTTTCAATTGCCAATATAAATAAATTCACCAAGAATAATTTGAACTTTTAGTTAAGTGTTGTTGCATCTCAAACCCGTTTTAGTAACATCGATCATCATAAAACTCGTTTGAGTTGCATTTATTCTGTCCTGATCAGCAAGTCTTGACCGATTATTGACATTGGTCCCGATGCTGGTAGGAAGTTGAAACTACCGTTAATAATCTTATCATTAAACTTATTATCTAATTAGGCTATGGATTCAATATTTCGAGAACAATTAAGGGATCATCGATTATCTAGTTCTGAACATTTTGGGATCACTCAAGTGAGTTATGATTGCGCATTTGTATACTACAAAAGGAAAATAATTCCGCACAACGAGGTCTCCACAAAGTAGAGTGCAAAGTTCTCACGTTAATCATTGCCATATTTCACGAATTGGTAAGGATATGTTACTGACTAAGCTGAAATTCACTCCGCACAGCGAGGTCTCTTGTCGTTTAGGACAAAGTGAAAAGCTGTCACGAGAGGAACTTTTCATCGACTATAAACTAATATTTCAAATAAGATCCTTCTCCGGAAATGTCTTCAAAGGAGGTCCCCTCCTAATTCAAAACTGAAACGCTTGATCTCACACAGCGAGGTCTTCAAAAGATGAAGTTCAAAGCTGTGACGAAATCAAACATTTATTTTCTAAAAAAAAAACCCTATTCCACGAGGTGAAGGAATTAAATTCCTCGTTAAATTAGGTATTCGCAGATTTCGAAAAGAGAAGATTTTCCAAATAACTAACGCGTTTTCTTACGATACTTTAGACTCGTGGTCCTCTGAATCCAGAGAGAACTCCAAGCGTGGCTAACCCTCTGAGCTCCAGGAAGAGAGTGTCCCTTCCCGTTCCCTAGACTGTCGTCGGGACCTGCGAGAACCGGCGTTATCCCTACTATTTCTCATTAGCATTCGCGGAATCATCAATCCTTCGAAATTCGCGAACTCATCCTTATGGCAGCCGCGTTCAAAGTTCACCGTTGAGTCAGGGGCGTATGAAATGAGACTCTTCCCTGTCTTCAAGAATTTTCTTAATAATTTTGAATAATAAGCCTTAATTATCGGTTAGTACTAACCGTCTCAACCTATAATGCTATCATGCACGTAAAGGCAATCCCCGCCTCCCCTCCTGACATATCTATCTCTATAAAACAAGGTATAATTATCCATAGCTACCATACTAGAAGGGACTGGGCATTCTCATGGCAGATATTCAAGGTATCCATGGGGGTAGTAATAGATACAGGCAATGATTGATTCTGTAAAAAAGACAAACTCAGATAAGAGTAAAATTATTGGAGAAAGATAAAATCTCACAGTATACTAGTGCAAAAGAATAATAAACATTATCTTCCAAAATTCGTAATGAGCAGAAGAGTCCTCATTATTATATAAACATTCCAATGAGAAGCAATAGTCAATATAAAACCATAATATTATAAGCATAGTTGATATTGTAAAATACTATGGAAGCTAGAGTAATCACTAGACAGAAAATTACAGAATTTCAGTATAATTTTAATTTCATTTTGCTTTGTGCTGAAATTCTGAATAATTTCTGTAATATGATTATAAACTTCAAACTCTACAGAATCAGATAGGCATAGAATCAAACAATATTATTCAGATAACGATAATCACCAGGTACCATCGATAAAAAAGATCTAGGTATAAAACAATTAGAAACGTACCTCATTCGAAGAAAGCCTGATTGCTATTTCCACTCAACAACATGCGGAGACAAAGTGAGATAAAGATTTGAGGAACCATTTTCTTTACGACAAAAATCTCATGCCCTGCCAGCCAAAGGTACTTGATTTTCTCCCGCGTCCCAAGTTCGAGGGCCCAGATTCAGATGATGCGATTTAAAGGCAGTATGAATTCCCCAACGTTAATAAAATTTTCATAATTTCCTTCCCAGCCAATATCCGTGGCAATAGATTCATTTATTGAAGGGAGGTGCTCATTCGTTGTTATGAGCAATCCTTGTACTCGAGTGTAGTTTGGTGGGCAGATTTCTCCAGATTATTATAAGAAGTTCCGGGAAATGTGGAATTAAAGAAATTAAAGATGCTGCCTCCTCCTTTGCCTCTATGCCTCGTTTTCAACTAATTAAAGAATCATGTGAATTGAATAACTTCATAATTAATTAAGTTGTTATTTCTTACTGTGAAAAGGAGTAAAAACAAAGAAGACGCCCTGCTGTTCAGGACGAGTCAGCCCGCGTCGTCTGGATCTCGCGCTTCGCACTTAGCTTCATACGTGCTTGATTCAGTTGACAGTGTTAAAGAGTTGCGAATATTGCAAAACTGCTGAAAACCTCTACTTCTATGGAGATTATTGATTCTTTTTTCATTTGTGATTAAAACTTTTTGAAAATTATGTACACTCTAAAAGGCCCTACTGGCCTTAATGAACACATTCTCATTACAATACTCGCGACCGATATTTACATCTCGCATAGTTTGGCTAGCAAGTTGAATTTTTCATTGTTTGAAAAGCGTTTTTACGATTAAAACAGAAAATATACGTATTGTTGTAACATAATTCAGATAAACGTTGAGGCCTTTCCAAAATGAACAATTTTTCCATTCATTATTTCTTCTTGTCTCTTATTGTCTGGATGGAAGTAAGGCATTTTGACGGAGTAATGCCCTGCCATCACTTCTGATGTTGAGTTTCAGGCCAAGGGTCTCAGCCGCCTGCTTCGCGGCTTTGTGAGGGAACGCTCTTTTCCCACTCATTTCGTTATTCCTGACCATTGCCAGGAGAGGACCTCTACCGTTCGCGATTATATGAGCAGTACTTAGGTTAATTCAGCTATGCAAGCTTTTCTTCAAATGCATTATCTTGCACGTAGTGATATCAAGAGGCTTGAGGTCATTCTTGGTCCATGGAACTACCCCAAATGGATAAAGTAGAACCGGCACGGCAAGCATGCTAGTCGCAGATATATTGTTCAACGACGCCATGTTGGAAGAGTTGTAAATTTGCAATAAAGGGGAAAGTATTCCAGTTTGAAATTGTTTTTCAAACAATAGTTCATTCGAGTTTGATGTTATTCCTTTTCTTTTTGTGTACTAAGGAATTATACAATAAGTATTTCCATGCACAATTTTTTCCTTAAATACATACATTAACACGGAATAAAGTTGATCGAATTTTTACCTTGCGACTTCATATTTGCGCCGCTCATACCTTTATACAAAAAGCGTCCAAAATGCGATTTTTTTAAAACAACTCATTCCCGGTTTGTTATTGGCAAACTAATCATCCAGCGATTATTGGGGGAAAGTAGGTATTTGTTCATACTCTCTCCCTTTTACGGGTTTGAGAGTCTTCGCATAATACCTCTCCTCTATTTACCAAGCTTCCCTTCATATTACCTGTCCAGAGTGCGAGGCGGGAATCGAACCCGCAACCAAACGAAGTGGTTTCAAAGCTCATGACTTAGCCCCCACGACCAATTGACCACTCTTATCTAGCAAATTGAATCAGTGAACATTTGCTGTAATGTGGTTATTCACGACTCTGCTAATCGAATCGTCCCCTTTTGTGAACAAGCGCCGCATACCTGCCGCCAGCGTTGCCATATTTTATAGAATCCGTCAACAATAAGTTTCCCAAATTTCTAAAATAATATGCGGCAGAAATAGTTGTGCATCAATTTGAAATATTACTCCTGGTCAATCTCTATGAATAAAATTGGTATAAAATTAACTCTTTCCGCTTATGAGCCTTGTAAAGCTCACTCCTCCACCTATTTGATGGACAATGATCCTTTTTTACTGATGTTTCAGGATGTATGGTGTAACTTTAGGGTCTTTTAAGTAGCTGATCAGATATACTCATAAGACCTCACTTTCCAATGGAAGAAGCTTTTAAAAATACTGTATACAAAGCCGGTTCAAATATCCAAAATCTAGATCCCAGGTGACCTAGACTATCTCATTGGTTTCCATAGAGCATACCGTCCACTTGTGACGCACAACCTTGTAATATCGTAAGCATTAGAGAATTGCCTAATCCCATAAAGCGGCTCTTGAACTCTATAAAGAGAAGTCACTGACGAGCTTTTAAGTGAAGACTTGAAAATGGAGATATTTGGAACGCTAAATCCTCAATGCGCGAGGACTGAATGAAATCCCCATATCCGTCTGCTTGATAAAAATAATCATTCAAGCATATCTAGTTAAAATCCTGAGTAACTCAAAGTAGTCCTAAATTGCAAAAGGAAAGAGAAGAAGAGCAAAAATGAGATAGATAGAGAGAGAATGAAATTTCGATGTGAGAAAGAATGAGACAAAAACTCTATGTTAAGTAAATCCAAGAGAGGAACCATCCGTAAGAAATGGTTGAACCAGAAGGGATAATGGTTCGACAGAGGAGAAACGAAGTTCGGTAGAAATATATCCACACATTTTTATAGCCATGTGCACTCTTACCAGACATACATAACCTAAAAACAGACATAATATGCCTTGCTATGTATGTTTATGCAAGAAAAGAGCTCAGTCTAACTGGCCAACGTACGCACACTAACGGGCGTCGTTCCCACCGTGTCGGACCGGTGCTGTAGCCCAGATCCATGCCTCACCGGCGTACCACTCTCCATTTCATCCCTTTTCATTCCGAGCCACCTCACGCGAAACTACCTCCTATGTTAAGAAGGTTTCTGAGTGCCACAATCACGGAAAGGATTGTCTGATTTTCATAAAACCATAAGTTGAAGTAGCAGTTGAAACTCTCTGAAAAAACAAAGGTTTATGTTCAGTATAAGCTCTATAGGAATGAAACATGAACACGAAATTTATTTCCAGAATGCAGCCTTGAGTGGAAAGATAGTCTTTTTATACATTGAGAAATAAGTTGCGACTGCTCAAAACGAAAATTAACTCGGCAAAATTCCAGCCCATTGGCTAGAACCCTGTGCATTTTGGAGGAAGAAAATAAAAAAGTTATTGCTACATTCATTTTTGCAACAAATGCAAGATATTAATGCGACATACTGATACGATTAGGATCTTCCCGTGAAATTTTACCTTTGCTTTACAGGAAAACTCCACATTGCCCATTCGCACAATCCTTCAAGTCGAAGTACTAGTAAAAAAAAAAAAATATGTGCATACTAGAGTTTTGAACGTAACCTAAAATCTAATAGTTTGTCCCAGGGAAGTGTAATGAGATCTTGTTTGGGGGGCGTGAAAAGACTGATTGGGTCGGACCTAAATAATTTCCTCTCCCACGTAAGATATCGAACTTGAAAGAGGTAGATGAAAAATTCAAACGAACTCCCCTTACCTTTACTGGAAAAAACAGGTATTTTGGTTGTTGCAAGGAACCTATTTACCTGTCAAGAAAAAAGTCCAGTTCAAGAATATAAGCCTCGAAAATATGTACAAAATGGCTGGTCTTAAATTCGATTCGGTTTATTTGTTTACCTGCAAAACAATTAAAACCGCTGAAAATTGCCATTTTTGAATATGCAATATTTTTTGCAATAATTTACGAAAATCTTATAAACTCTCAGAAAATATGTCTCTTGTCATCTTTAATAAGTGTAGAAAATTAGAGCTCAAAATGTTTATCAACTTTTCGAAAAAGGCATTTGTTACCAAAAAACTGTCTTCCAACGGAATTTCTACAACTTGGGCCGACAGGATATCATCTTAGTCTGAGCAAATCTACTCCAGAAGAGTGATACTATCATTTGCCCAATGATATGCCCAATGACAGTGATACTGTCCAAAAGGAGCAACAAAATGATTGTACGTTGTTTTCTCATAAACAAATTGAATAACTCAGTTAATATTTGTTTTTGGAAATCGGTTTAAAGGCCGTCTCACTCACATTATCTTCCTACAAGTTTCTCAATAGAAAATTTTTATTTAAGTAGAAGGGGGGGGGGGGTGATTTTTTCCTAAAAAAATTACTGTTTAGGCCATTTTGAACACACAAATCTCAAATTTTGCCCAAGTAGGTACGTATTATAAAATTGCGCTCATCGACATCAAATTAACGGCGCAGTGCATTTCAATTTTATGGTAGATAATCGTGACTAATTAGAGGCCTCGAAACGGTGCAGTCTGCGGCGATAGAGTGGGGGAACCTACTGACGTCGCCTGATGATCGCGCTAGAAATGAAATTCACATGTTCAAACTCAAAAGTATTACGACATCTCAGCAACTAATGAACGTAGGAAGGTGTTTTTTTTTTTTTCATTTGGGCTAGCTCTTTGCGCTGGTTACGAATTTGTTGATGACGTCTCCGAAAAATGTTATCCAATACTTGGAACTTACGTGTAATTATTTATATTTTCTTCTTTTGCTGTTAATTTATCGTTTATTGAATTTAATGGAGAATCTGCCGTCTCCTTTTCAATATTTACATTGGAAAAAAACTTTCCTCCTCTTATTTTGTCATCAATTAACCATTTATTGAGAGGTACAAAGTTATAGGTTATGTAGCACCTCTAACTTAAACTAGAAACCAGGTTTAAAATTTTGTCTTCTTTGAGAGGAAATAATTACAGGTATAGGTATATGCGAAGGGTTCTCAGGTACCTTTTTCTTTTCACTATTTACATCTGAAAAATCGAAGCGAAGGGTCGAATTTGAAAAAAAAACCTTAATAATAACTGTACGTAGTCAATTTTGTTCAATCTCAAAAAAATGTAGGATATCATGCGAGAAAATTAATTTTTCTCCTCACCCGCTCTATATATTTACAATTTTCGCCCTCTATTCATTAGTTTACGTTTCTTACAGACTACATCTACTTTATCGTCGCTAATTTCTTTCTCACATAGTCAACTCTTATTGCTCATATTCAAAAAATCCTTATCTCGGGGATATTTCTTGAATATTAAAAAAATTCTAAATTCGATTTTTATAACAATCCCTAATTCCTTAACAATGCTACCGTTTGAGTTTTTAGTCATCCAGTTCTGTATACTCAGAAAAAAGAGTCAAGGTGTTATTGTGGTGCTACTATTTTTGGCTTTTTGACAAGGTATGCAGTGATAAGTGAAAGGTGAAAGTGCTAAGTGTGTGACGTTGAAGGGTGAGAGATTGTGTTGAGGCAGTTCAGAATATTTGCAATATTGAAAATAATAGTATAAACTCAATATGTACAGGAGCGAGACAAGTTC
>WSXT02179027.1:0-20000 GCA_011762715.2 Neuroterus valhalla | reverse complement strand
CGGAACCGTGCAGTAGCAGCGCTAACTGCATGCATACTGTGGCAGTACTGCGGCTCCACCAAGCAAAAGGGAAAATGGGTGCCCCACGCGAGACGGCTTGAATAAATTTTGTTTAGATGATTTGCTTTGAGTGCGAGATACGAAAAAAATTAATAGCGCGATTTGATTCTCCTAAAAAAATTACATGAAGTTGGGTTTCAATATTTTGTTATGGATCCAATCGTTGGAAACTCATAGGCAGATATTGACGAAGGCAAGCGCATGAAGATCATTAGGGAACTGATAGAAGCGGCTTGAAGTAATTCAACTTTGAAATTCAGGATTGATTCTAGTTGGTTGTCTAATTATGAACAAGATACTAAAATCCGGATTTATTCAGAAAATTTCATCGCGTTTATATTCGAGATTTATGAAAAAGCTGACCTTTTCCCATGTTGTATCAAAGAGAAAAATTTCATGGTCTTTGACCCTTGCTTACAGGACCTTGAAGATTTAGATGAAAATACATGAAAACACGCTAGTTTATTTCTAAGGTGAAGACGTGGATGAAAAGTGATATCCTTTGTATCATTAACGTCTGTGTATGTATGATGTAAGAATATTAAAAAAGGTTGCGATTACTTCCTGACGATTAGGTTAGAAGATCTGGAAGTAGTCGGTACCATTGTCGTTATTCTTACCAGTTTATTGTTGTGAAATTCGAACATTCGTTTAGGCAGAACATTTCAGAATCGAGCGCGTTCAGAAGTTGCTCACCAACATCAATATGACATCTGTTCACATGGACGGTTTACTGAATATGATTTTTTTATCTAATTCAAAGTTTGAAATTTCATGAGAACTATTTTCAACATTCATTCATACGTTGTGTAAGAACGCTGGTTGTTGACATTTAGAAAGTAACCTGTCCCTAGTTCGTTTTAAAGAAATGGTAATTTTTAATTGTAGATATTGAAGGAAACTATAATTGCAAGCAAGTTTCAGGGAAGGTTGTGAGAAGGAAGATCGTAGTAAATTTCACAATTTAATTCTTTCTCATATTGCAGATCTTTGAAAAGGCACTCGATGAGCCTAAGTACAGTTCTATGTACGCACAGCTGTGCAAGCGACTGGCCGAAGAAGCACCAAACTTTGAGCCTCCGAAGCCTACTGTCGATGGCCGCAAACCACAGTCAACTTTTGAGTTACTCTTGCTTAAAAAGTGCAAAATTGAATTTGAGAATCGATCTCAAGCCACAGAAGCATTTGATAATCAAGATGAGCTCGGACCCGAGGAAGAAGAGCGTCGCCAAGTGGCTAAACGTAAGATGCTTGGGAACATCAAATTCATCGGAGAGCTCGGCAAGCTGGAGATTGTTTCGGACAAAATTCTACATCTTTGTATCAGGCAGCTACTGGTGGAGAGAAGGCGTGGCGGATCCCGGGGGGACATGGCGGAGGACATTGAATGTCTTTGTCAAATTATGCGAACTTGTGGTCGCATCCTTGATACAGATGTTGGTCGCGGACTCATGGAACAGTACTTTAAACGCATGAATCAGCTGGCAGAGAGAAGTGATCTCCCTCTACGTATTCGATTTATGCTACGTGACGTAATCGAGTTGCGCCGCGATGGCTGGATACCACGCAAGGCCACCAGTACCGAGGGACCAATGCCCATCAATCAAATTCGTAACGACAACGACGAATCTTCTAGAGGTGGTAGCTACCACAGACGGGAGGATCGCCTTGGTAATGAATTTTTAAGACGAATGGGACGCAGTGCTTTGGATATGGATATGGTGGGTAGCATTCCTCTTACCTCACCCTCCTTTGGAATGACATCACCTTTCAGTCCGAACGGCTTTTCATCCTCTCCAGCGATTGGTTATAGTCGCCACAATCAACGCCATCCGCCAAGCTATTACCAGAACCAGAACCGTCATCAGATGAACTACCAAAGCAAACACAATCAACAGCAACATAACAACTCACAAAACTACAATAACAGTGAGTTGAAATCTTAATAACTTGTTAAACTTTCTGTATATTTTGAGTATTTTCCAAATCCTTAATTCGTTGGTGCATAAATCTTGATGCAAATACCATAGCCAAACAAAAAAGAAAAACGATTTTCGGGTCTGGAGGTCAGACCATGTTACTATGTGATTTTGGGATCGCTAAATCCGAATCGGAAGTCATGCAGTCATGTGGTATCGAAGGAACCGCTTGCAAGAAGTAACACCTTGCCAACGCGGTGAGCACACACTCAACGTACTTACCAGAATGTCCGCAACTGGGGCTTCTCAGTTACTTAATATTCTCAGAACCGCTGAAGCTCCTCAATAGCCAGTAGCCAGCCATGTCTTCCAATTGAAGAACTTTGGTGTTTAGATTGATATTTCGCTCTTCACTTAGTGCAAGATATAACGTTCTTTTATCTTCTTGAAAGATTCGTTCTGCTGCCTTATTGCATCACTCTCCTTGTATCGGCGCAGTCTAACAGTGAGAACATCAATTCTCTGCCGTTGGGAGTCAATAAGCTCATCCAGAATGCTGCTGGTGCCGATGTCTCGATGTTCTGAGGATAGATGATATCAGCTTTCTGATTCTGCTTCCGTTCTCATATCGAAACAATTGATCCAATTTGCTCCTGACTATGCTCACATTCATTTCCAATCTGATATTCCGTGGTAGATCTCGTTCCCTTCTTGGGGCAGACTGCATTCGTAGGCCTAGTTCTGTGTCCCAACGCTCTGAACTTTAGCAAAGCTTGACCGCAATCCTCTTGAAGGTGCCGCACTTTTCCCTGTGATTTCCTTGTTTACATAAACGGGGACTGTATTGTCCGGATGTAGTTCTAGTTGACCCGGTACACGTTCTCCATTGTCCTCTGCACTTTTTCCTTCAGCTTTAATCACCTCATCACTATTCACGTCTTCTTATGGGGATCTTATCAATAGGAGGCTGTTCTACTTTCATTTTAATGTTAGCTATTTCAACCGCTGGAAGCATTTGGTTGGCAGATATTAAGCGTTTCTGTCTGCTAGATTCTGTTTTCATGTATTCCTATGCCTAATGCGGGTACTTGACTTAGGAGAGACGATGATTTTCTCTTGTCATACTTGACCCACTATTCTGTGTCAATCTATGTTCATATGGCACGTCTATTATAATCGCCAGCTTGTTTGCTGGATCTTCTAGATCAGTGTGGCTATATTGCATGCTCAGACGCTCGCCGTCGATGACTTCTGCGCATGCGTTACTTTTAAATCGTCTCTTTGCTTGAGATTTCGTGTTCGAAATCGCGATTTCGAACACGAAATCTCAAGCAAAGAGACGGGTTAAAACTAACGCATGCGCAACAGTCATCGACGGCGAGCGTCCGAGCTTGCAATATTGCCACACTGTTCTAGATGGATTAGGCCATCTGCCTATAGAGTATGTGGTGGTACTGGATCATCATCATGACTTTGCGCAAGAACGGCAATAGCACGTTAATGTTGTATTGTCTCACTGATCTCCAAGTGATTATTAGGTTCTTGTTCTTCCTTTTAGTCCCTTACCACTTCGCTTTCTGCTTGTCTGGCATGGGAAACCCTATCAGTAGCAAAGCCAACATAGCCTTAAATGGCATAAGAGGAAACCTCAAGACTTTCTGCGACGCGAACGCGAGAACCCCTTCCGGTAGGGTTATTTATATCATGTGGGTTTTCCGAATTTTTCCTGGTTTTTGAACCCGATGTTCCATCAACCGCGGACTTGGTCAAGTTCGTAATGACTTGAAGAGGTTGAGAATTTACTACTGTAAGAAATTTTCTGTGATGATGTTTCAGTAGGCACGACATTAGGTGTATGATGTAGTTCTGAGTTTGCCCTTCTACGGATTTGTCCTCATGCAGCGGTGGGGAGCGTTAAAGGTGACTTGATTCATTTCTAAATGCTTTTTTAAAGCTACCAACTTCTATTCCACGGGGTTTTAGTCACATGCTTCCTCATAGTCTAGGAAGCTTCTGCCAATACAACAGGTGTTTAATGAACTCGCTTTTTTGTCGCTGATAGTCATTTACTGACTCCTAGATGCTCGAAATGTTCGGTGCATCGTGCGTGCCATTGCCTGTAGTTGATATCGCAATGGCATGAATGGATGCATGTTTCACATTCCTCCATATCGTTTCAAATTCATGCCTTGACTCGCTATAGTTTCTTGCTTGTATATTTTAGGATCTTGTTTGTATAGGTTGTCTGCAGATCCCGTTCAAGTAGACATGCAATGTCGATGATGTAGACCTTCCTCCGTTTTTCTTTTGCACCACGATGTTAGGTCGATTAGCTCGGATATAATGATCCTTCAGGAATATAAAATCCCAGTATAAGATGTAGTCTCCGTTTTCTGAAATGTGAACTGAACTTTCATTCTAGAGAAGCTTCCGTTCCGTTAAGGGTCCGAAGATTGGAACAAGTTGTTAATGCCTGCTATATAATTATGTCAGTGCGTGTACACTTACTCTCTAAGTCATAACACGACTATCATCAATATATGTTCGAAGGATCCGTTGGAATCTCCACTTTATCGGCACTATTCAATCACGTTTTGATATAACACGTTCTTGTCAGAGTTTCTGATGCTAACAACCGTGTCTTGAATCGCTACTACGAATCCCTCTGTTTCCAAAAACAGGACGTCCCTTTCCAGCCAAATAATAAATGCCTCTATGTCCACTTCATATTGATCCAACTTTTTAAGGTGCCCGCTGTGGATTGCTTTTTTCTCCATTGCGTTTTCAATTCCTGTATAGGCTTTCTCCGGATATCCGAAGCTCCTGTTTAGGGCAAGTTCAAGAGCCTACAGTCACATGTGGTGTTGTAAAGTGCAACATCTCTTTCGTTGATATAATACTCGCGCAACTGTATAACTTGCGATGTAGACGATTTCTTGAAATCTAAACGCCTCTGTGCCCTGCATGTCGTGGCAGAACTACCCTATCAATCTTCAACTTTCTGTGGTGTGATCGATACTGAGTCATTTCAAAGCGGAAGGTTATATTTGTCCGTTAAAGGTCAGTGTTCAAATATTAAATTGACCCAAAAGAGTACGTGAATGTGAATGTCATTTGGAAACTGACTTGTCACATAGATCACTGGATGTAGTTTCTTATTTAAACTGGCGTACAGGTTTAGATCATGTTTAGATCATGCATATACATTTCGGTTGGCTCAATGGATTCAACGCTGAACAGAACTTTAATTTAATAAAACAGTCTGCTTGCAAGATACATGTTTTGATTCGAATTAATGTAGTTTTTGTATTTCGTTTTGTAGTTTTGTAGTTTTTGTATTTTGTTTTTGTGCACTATTGATCTTCTGAGGACTGCTCAAACCTCTGAATCCGTTGCTTCCGAAGGCTCTTTACAGGGTTATCACTTTCTCTTTCTTTCTCTAGTTGGAACCACGTAGGGCTTGAAGTTTTTCTGTTTCTTCGCAAAGTTCCTTTTGAAGTTTCGGTTTTGCTGCCTTCTTGCACTACTCTCTTTGAGTCAACGCAGTATAGCACTAATAACAGCCGTCTCTTCCGTTGTGTGTCTATAGTCGCATCCAATAATGCTGTTGTCATTGTTATGGTGTTTCAGCTTACTGGTTTTATTTCCTTTCTTGTAGTGGGTCAATCGACCCAATTTTCTCCTTGCTTTTCTGACATCCGTATCCCTTAGTTTTATTATTTTGTGGGTTTTCAACAATTTTCCGGGTTTGAAAACCCGGGGTTGGATATTATATCTCAGATACAAGATTGTGACAGCGTAACATGTCGACGGAACTTTTTTAGTTGAATATTTGCACCAAACTGAATATTCTGCACGAAGCTATCCCGGTTGAAATCATCAGTCACGCACGCATAGTTGAAATGCAGTCTAGTGATTTGATGAAAGTGATATGCATAATTTCACATATTGGGTAGTTCTGGTATAATTTTGACCCCACCACCCGCGGGCTGGGTTGCAGCTGAGTGCATGGTGGGGGGGCCTACAGCTTATGCTGGATATAGAAGTCATCGCGTGCTATTCATTCAAACTTCAAAAACCCTCCCGCATTGTATTTTATTCTGTTTAAGCTTCTCGATGGACTTGATGCTAAACATGAGACTTATACGCTAGATTGCGATTGAATTCAAGACATTCGTTCCTTTTCATAAATTTTTCATACTATGTAAACCATCCTTATGAATACCAACTACTCAAAGGAAAGGAATGAAAATTTCATGCATTTGTTTCAGATGGAAATAAAGAACAGTTACGATTTAATAAAAGTAAAATGCTGATAGGACATCCAGAAGAAGTCTCTCTAAGACCTTCAGCAAATTCAATGATGTTTAAGCAACCAAATATCACTCAAAATCTACCTCTAGATAATGGTAAGAATTTTTGTTTTTATTAGGCAACAACTAAACAAAATACACTTTTGACAAAGGTCCCTAAGCTTGTTGGACGTATGTCCATGTATTTTATATTCTGTTTGAACATAAAATATACGAGAAACGCAAAGATATCTTAAACTAGAACTGATCGTAATGATCAGGCCTCGTTTTCCTCGAGTATTTACCACTGTTTTCTAGTTTTCGCATAAGTCTTCTACTTTGCTACTTTTTCGGACTAGTACTAATAAAAGCTAACTGTTCCGGTTGAATATAGAGATTAAGCGTAGAATGACCGTCGTCCGAAAATATGACGGATCACCTGACCGAAAAAGTGGAAAAAGTGGAAATCCTGATATTACACAAAAAAAAAAGATGTGCTTTCTAAAATATAACATGTCAAATTACTTTAGATTAATGGAAATGATTCATTCTACAGAAAAAAGTTATTGACACGACGAAGTTCAAGAAGCGTGATATTATCGCGCTTCTGACAACAAGCGTTACCTTTACATATATATAGGTAATTTTGTTTCGTTGGTTAGTTCAGAGGCGTTCATTTACATTTAGGCTGCAAAGTCCACTGTGCCACATCCATAACAGTTTGTTACGATTAAAAGTAGACTTGAAAGAGAAGAAGCTAAAGACAACAAAATTGCTACGCGAGATTTCCTTTATGGAGCTGGAATCGATGATTCAGTTTAATAAAAAAAATAAATAAATACATTTTTCGCTTTTTTACAGTTCAAAACTTTAAACGCGTTTTTCTCAAAATCATAGTTTTGAAGTCGGTGTTCACTCTCCTGAAAAAACTACTCAACCGGTCGTTCTCAAATTTGGTACACACTTTTTACATACAAATTTCCAGGATCCAACGGTCTTTATTTTTTATTTTTCCGACATTAAGGGTGTTTTCCTTTTACAAAATCGCGTAATTTTTCGTCATGATTTTTCGTCCATGATTCGGCAACGTTGGATCCAAGATAAACATATACTTAAATGAAAAAACTTTACTCATTTGTATCATACAACTCCACGTTGAGATATGATGAACACCGAAAATAAGAGACGTCATCGTAAATCTGCTGCCACTGGCTTATTTCTTCATATTCTTGTGCCAAAATTAAGGCAAATGTTCTTGAGATGTTACTTTATGAAATGTCCAATACCATAATAAATTTAGTTTTGTAATACTCCCAAAAAATTTAATAAAAATACATTTTTTTAGACCCTACTCCCCCCTTAAACGTGTCTAGTGCCAGGCGCTGGCATGGAAGATGCAGGGATGTTCAGTCATCCATGTCGCATTCGCAGCATTCTGTCGTATGTTTTAGTCCCATTCTGTGTTAGTGACATTTCGAGTGAATCCGCCCTGTAAGCATCTGAACCTCTAATCTTGTATATTTCTTGGATAACCTCTCGATTTTCCTGGTTTACGTACGTACGTATAGCCCAGGATGGATTTCGCCTGTCGGCAACGTGAGATTGGTTTCCAGTACTCCCGGTGCCTTGTCCTGTTCCAGTTTTTAATTGTCAACCTAATGCAACAAGGGGCTAATTCCATTCCCGGTTCCAGGCCTATGTTGGCCTTATGCCTTTTTTCATTCCAAGACCAGCTCATATATTATAATCAGTTTTTAAACTGCAGATAATGTGACTTGCCGGTCTCAGCAAATTGTAATCTGACTACTAGCTGCTTCTGAATCGATATCCCCCTCCTTCCTGCACTGTCCTAGATTCTTGCTCAAGACTCCCCCTTCTCCTTTGGAGCCGTCTGTGTACCAGATTGGCCCCTGTAGAAGCGGGATACCACTTGCCTTCCACACATCCCTGTTGGGGAGGACAGCGGAAAGTTCCGGTTAAGTTGCAGCGTTTTTTTATTTTACCCTACTTCTTTTTTTGTCTTGAATTGATACTGGTCTGATTTCACTTGGGTGCCTAGTGTGTCCAGTCTCCCACGTCTTGCTCTTGTTAGTCGGCCTGCACGGGCTCTTCGTTGATCATCAATCTCAAAACCGCCGTGAGCGTACTTATTGCATCTATCGACCCCTGAACTCTATCGTTTGTAATCGTCGCAGTCTGTCCTGCATGGTGTTAAGCGTTGCCCGTCGTCATCAGTCACCGGCCTTGTATAAGATTCTTGGTTTCAGGACAGCGGAGTGGAGCCAGCCGATAATTTTAGGCCCCAAACCCCATACCAGAACAAGAGCTCTTCTGCACGTAAAAAATGCCGTGACGAATGTTTTGCATTCCTTAATGGTCTGCCTATTTGAGTTAAATATCCAGGATTACTCCGAAATTTTTAACTGGAGATCATGTTGGCCTACCCAACCACGAATTTATAGACTAAGATCACCACTCCTTCTCAAGTGGTGAGGGGTTAGAAGTCAAAGCCGAATGTCAAAGTCAACGCCTGCACAAGTAGCTTCCGAAGCATGTATCTTTGTGCATAATACCGCCTTTTCATCCAACTTTGTTCGCAATATAGTGTTCGTTTTCTAATCCCAAGTATATGCAAGTGATCATTACCTTATTACATTCATCAGCCAAACCCATTACATAATATTTTGCCAAAATATGGTTAATTTTTAATATGAATTTATATTTTTTATTTTCTTGTTAGCTAGACATGCTCATAATTTAATGAAATATTATATCTAACATGTATTTGAAGTTCATAATTAACAACGTTGCATGACTCATAATTGATTCAGACTCTTCACGGGATATTTTTTCCAAGTTTAAAATTACTGTACGTACATAAGGATGATAACGAAACTTTAATATTGTAGAAAAAAGAGTGACTATTATTAATTATTTGAAATCAAAGTTGACAAATCGACTTCAGAGCATAAACGATCTGCATTAAACAGTTCTCCCTCATTATTCCTGGATCTCGCGCTCTCATAAAAAATGAATCCATATGTAGATTAATTGCTTATAAAATATAATGATTAAAAAGTGCAAACAAGCCTTGATTATCATTTCAAGCGATCATTTATGAAATAGGTATTCTTTCCTTCGAAGTTAAAGTCTACAAAGAAGGGTTATGGTTGTTACGATCTGCCCGGCAGATAGAAATGTAAGACTTGGGCAAGGTCGACGAAGATCTAGCCAAGCCAACTAGTGGCAGACTTTTGGTGGGCCATGGTCTACAGCTAAAAAGAGTAAAGGTTACTGTGAGCAACGGTTTGTTAGACTCCTCCGTAGCTCATTTGGTACAATAGTTGTCTAGCGAACAAAAGGTTGTGGGCTCGTTTCCCAGCGGAGTTGAAAGGCGTTTTTTTCCGCAGTAAAGTTTTCTAATTGTATTATAGCAGAAGGAACGCTGAAAATCACATCCGGCCGGTATTCAACATATTGGACTGTTTATAAAGTAGTATATCAGCGAGACCGCAATGTCTATTCACATCGTATTTTAATTAAAATCAAATGATCTCTGTCGTGAATTGGAACTATCGTGCATTGACAGTCAATACGTTGAATTGCAGCATATTTTGCTTCAAATTCATTAAAATCCTGTAATGCTGTGTTGAGGAAGAAATCACGTAAGTGAAAATTTGGTGAAACTAAGATAATCAAAGAAACCTTTTTATTGGAGATAGGACTAGCAGCGACCAGAGTGTACTGCTTATTGGGGGACGGTTTTCAACTCCAGCGCCTACTTCGTCCGGGCGCTGGAGTTTGCAGTAGGCCAGTAACTTCGGCCGCATTTCTACTGCGTTTTTCTTCCTACTGCCAACTCCAGCCATTGGTACCTGAAACACTGTTTTTGTGTGTTCTGAGTCCTCTGACCGTTTTTTTGTCAATACTTACTTCCCTCTTCATATTCGTATCGGGTTTAGAATTTAGATTCTAGAATTGAATTTCAGTAATTTAATATTGAGAAAATGAGAATTCTTCAAGTTCTAAATCATGGGATCATATTTTTGTTTAATTTTTGAGACGATTTCCAAATAAAATTTACGATGTATGAGTGATCTTTCATATTCAGGATATAATGCACCCGGTTTATAGATGACATTTTGTTCTGTACAATTATTTTGATGTTTTCTCGAATCTTTTAGTTGACACAGCTGAACTTTGCATTTGTATAAACATTCTAAAAAACATTCGAGCCAAACAAATGTTCCTGAATTTTCGAAAAAGAATCATACTATTATGTATATAAATTAAAAATAATGAACCGCAGAAATTTATTGCAAATTTCAGTGAAAATTTCTGTTCTTAACACAAACTTAATAATGAAGAAATTCGAATGGTAAATATAGCTTATAATGATCTCTATGAGACTGAACGTGAAGTAAAAAAAACAAAATTATATGAATCTGCAATTCACTCATGTCTACATCAAAGCTCCTGTTTTCCCCTTCGACTTTCGCGTTTTTTTCCCCGTGACTTTTTTTATCATGTCCATAGAGTGTTCTATCTTTACCTCACATTCAGTCAAACTGTGAAATATCGTCGAACGATGTCATATGGTGGAGTCTAAAGCATTGTTCGTACAGAGTTTCGGCAAGATATCGTTTCCAGTGCGTAACTGAAGAGAAAATTGTGATATCTTTTGTTTTTCGAGTACCAACATTATTTTTGCAACTAATAATTGGTATTTTTAAACTTTCCAAAAACGAGGAACGGAGAAAAAATTCTGTTGGTCATCCGTTTCAAATCCAAATTCGACCTTTTATTGCAAATAAATAAAAGTGTCTAATGAGTCCAAATACCGTCGTTTCGACACGGCTTTATGTCCTTTCCAAGGTTCAAATAAAACTAAAATCAGAAAATAACAAACTGTCGTGAACTGAAACTCATTTGTTAAATACGTTTAGAGAAAAACGAAGCCAAATCATAATCATAGTTCACGTTCAAAGAAAGCTTGATCTACGATATTAATTTCGGAGTTTCTGAAAAGTTTCTCAGGGAATTATTATTTGTTGATTGTCTTACACAATTGATATTTGGTCTACTTATGATTTTCAAATCTTACAAAAAATATTATAATGTCCGAAATTTGAGGTTGATGTGCCCAGGGTTCCATACAAGCGAATCATGGCAGCCATGAATCCAACGTCACACCAACCTCGAATTTTGGATGTTATATTTTTTTTGTCTAATAGATTCCACAATGGCGGATCGAGAAGATGCTTATTTATAGTTGAAAAAATCTCACATGTAGTTAAAGAGCAAAAAGATACAGCAATTTCCTTGCCGCTTATACACTAAAAATAATAATTTACCGAAACTACATGTAAACCATGCTTTGGGATTCCACCACATGACATCGTGTTACAGAGGATTTGACATTATCAACTGAGTGTGATGTAATGATAGAATACTCTTCAATGTTATTCCACAAACACTAATTGTTCAGAAAACATTACCTTATTGTTAGCTATTGCTCTTGCTGTCCACGTGAAAATTATTGTTAATCAAATTAATCAAAATATGAAAGAATGTCTGTTGGAAGATGTATCCTCAAGAAAAAGAAAGATCCATCTTTTAGTTGCGCAATGTTATGAAATAATAGCAAAGTGAATTATACTACAAAAATCCATGGATAGCTATTTGTGATACAAGTGCGCAAAATAGGTGATCGTGTGCGAGTGTGGATTTTGCATCATACGGTAGAGGCTCGGAACATGAGTCGGTAGTTAGGGCATGAGCTAAGCTTTTGGTATCAGCTCAAAGTACTTTCTCATGATTGTAACAAATTCTCCAATAGCAGAGAAAGATCGAACATAATTTTTGGTTCTCGGCATTGTGATCAAAAACAGTGAATCACAATCTTTGACGTTGTTAGCAAACATATTATATAGTTCTTCTAGCCTGCACGCTCCAGTTATTCCAATAATCAAAGCAGCCTATAAATGGTGTAACAACATAGTCCTACATAACCTGAAAAAATTTGTAAACAAGTTTTCATATTCAGAGTATTTCATGCCTTATTAGCTAAATAATCGTGGTCTGAATCTTGAGGAACTTTCCAATGTCATTTGATGACTAAGTTCTTAATTTTTTTAACTGAAATCTAGTAGGATGTCTTTTTGAAGAGTCAGTTAGCTTTGCATGGGTTTCCAGTCTTACATCATTACGGGTCTAATTTGGGTACAAGATCTGGCGGAGTACATGGGTTCTCACTATTTAGAGACATTAAATCAGAACTATTGGCATTAATAATTATTCACCAACTAAAGAGAGCAATAATTGAAGAACCTTAAACAATACAGATTTTGGAGCACTAGCTGGCATCCTGGTAACTCTAGTTACCCACTGGCCTACTGTTACAGTTGGTACACTGAACTGCTTCCAATTAGCAAAGTGGTATTCACATTGCTCTTTAGATGTTTAGATGTTGAGTTTCTGATATTGAAGCTGACAGTGTCATTTGAAGCAATTGTATGTGGAAGAAAATAGATTTTCAGCACTGTTACAATAGTATTCAAAAAACAGAATTCCCGGTCCTAAATCTGGAAACTAGACAATATTTCAGTTAAGCGTGCATTCACTTTTTTTTTTCAACGAGAACGTGAAGAAAAATACTTCACTCATATTTTCCTGATTTTTGGCATTTGTTTACTTCACGGAGTTTAGGATAACCTTTACAAACCAGGTTTTTTATATGATTTCTCAGTATAATTCACATCTTTATTAGTCCAGAACAACACGTAAATAAATACAGGATCTTTCCCCTTCCCGAACGTAACTCCATCAACCGATATTCCATCGTACATTGTTTTTTTTTTCTTCAAATTAATTCATGATAATTTTTATAATCACAGCAGTGCATTTTGCAATCCCAGTATTCCAAATAGCAGAGGATAAGAGATTGAGAATCTTTTCTGATTAGTTCACAACTGTGAAATAATCTTGAGATCACAGTTTATTAGTATACATCAGGTTGACAATTTTGTGAAATTGTTTTTTCACTTGGAGCAGGATGAAGTTGTTCCCCTTGCATGGAAGGGCTTTATCAATCATTTCCAAGTAATTAATTTCCAATAATTAAGTTCTTCTATATTCATAATGTGTCCCCTAAGGGTGTACATAACTTCCGTTCCTTCACATAGAAAAATTTTCAACTATTTTCTTTTTTTCTTTCAGCCTATCTTACTTTCTAATATATACATATATGCATATAAAATTCTTATCATAACGCAACGTGACGTGACGGGGTGACTGAAAGACGACGAGCGAGCGAGTGAACGACGAGTAATCGAGTGTTTGAGCGTTTTTAGCGTACGAGCGAGAGAAAAAGAGCGCAGCCTCATCTTATTCTACTCAATTCTACTTATTCATACTGTACAATTTTATCTACCTTATTTTTCTGTGTGACTTCCGTTTCCTTTTTCTTTCGCTTCTCTTCCACCTTAACCTTTTCCTTTACACAATCATTGTTTCATTGTATCTCATTCGCTCCTGTAGCTTCCTCCAATTCCCTCGTCCACTCCTCCCCCTGCCCTTCCTCTCCCAGAATCCTACCACGTTCTCTTGCCAACTTCCTCTATCTTCCATTCCTCTCATACATCCTTCCCGTACATGTTCCCATGTTTCTTCTTCCCATTCAGATATTGTGTACTTTCTTTTTTCTTTTTCTTCCCAATACATCCTTTCCCTGACCTCATTCCCCAATCTAAATCTTGCTATTCTTGTCTATCTCTTTTCTCCCCACCCCTTTTCCAAATAGTTTGGTACTCCTTCCTTCTGTAGTATCTTAACTCCCCTCCCTTCCACCCTCCTCAGTTTTTCTTCAAATTTCCATGCCCTTTTCCCTGCTCTGATAATTGATTTATTCTTTGCGTTTCCTCTCTCACCATATATCCAGGTGTCCTCGAATCCACTCCTAGAGTCCATCTCACATATCGTTCCTGTAACCTTTCCATCTCTTCCCTTTCCTTCCATCCCCATATTTCTGTTCCATATCCTAAAACTGGCCTCACCAGGGTATCAAACAACCTCATTCTCCTTTTCCAATTTCTTCCTTTTTTACCATAACCTTTTCTATCTCTTCCTGGTCCAGAGAATCGAACGCCGCTTCTATGTCTACAAACATAGCTATCATTCCTCGCTTCTCCTTTTTAATCCGCCTATTTATCATTTTCCCCAACTTTCCATACTTCATTTGGAATCTCATTCAGACCCGGAGCTTTCCCCTCTTCCATTATTCCTGAAACATAGGATAATTTCTTCTCTTGTTATGTTCTCTTTCTCGTCGGTTCCCCTTCTCTCTCTTCTGCCCCTTCTTACTTTATTCTATACCCCTCCTAGCAGATCTGTGGAATACTTTTTCCATTCTACCATCTATACATCCTGGTTCATCCTCTTCCTCCTTTTCCTCTTTTTCTTTACTAGTTTTCCAACCTCTTCTTCTGTTCTATCCTTCTCCGCCTCTTCTTCAAATCTCCTATTTTCCTCTTTTTTCGCATCATACATCTCAGTATATTTCTTATTTCTTCTATATTCATCTCACTACTTTTTCCATTCCTCCATCTCCTTAGTTCCTTTCTCATTTCCTTCTTTTTCTCTTTACATTCTTCATCCCACCCATTCCCGTTGTCTCCCCCACTAACATTATTTCCATCTCTTCATTAATATCTCCTTCTCCCATTTTTACATCCTTTAGCTTCTCTTTCAATTGCCCTTTCCCCCTATTGACCAATCCCCTCTTCCTGCTCTTTTTACCTTTACTTCCTTTTTACCCGTATCTTTGATACTCTTATCCTCTTCTAACGTCAGAAATAATGGTAAGTGATCGGAATCTATGTAATCTCCTACCTCTAGTTTCTTGACATTCTCATCTATTATTACATAATCAATGAGCGTTCCCTTTTCACCTCCTGATCGTGTTTTTCGACTTCCCCATCCCATTCTATATTTACATTTATGAAAAACCATCCTATTTCCTGTAAGAACTTAAACAATTTCTTCCCTTCCCCGTTCAGTACCTTACCTTTGGGGTTTCTTCTTCAATCAGCCCTTTTATCTCCTTAGATTTCTCCTGCATATCTCCGTTTACATACACTCCTATCTTCCATCTCCGTCCTCCCATCCTTATCTCTTCTACCAACAATCCATTAATTTCCTCCTTCATTACTCTCCTATCCTTCCCTGCTACATATTCCTTCCTTTATTCCCATCACCATTCCTCCCATTGCTCTGCCTTTCCTGTTTCTCTTTTCATTTTGAATCTGCCAACTGTATACTTTTGGTAACATTCCCCTTACTCTTTCCCATCCTTTTTCATTTAGCCACGTTTCCATCATCACAACCGCCTCCCACTGTTCTAAATTTCTCATAAATTCTCTATCTTTTCTCTTAATTCTGCTACATTCCAGTAACATATCTTTCATTCAACCCTCTTTCTTCCTTTCCTTTTTCTTTTTGCGTTCTAATATCCCCCACACCCTTCCCTTCCTTTCTCCTTCAGTCCCCCGACACTGCACTTTTTACTAACTGTTCTGCCTCTTCATCCTAATCCCACCAAATATCTCACCAGCGCCGTTTTATTCCTTCTTCTATCATCCCTTCCTATACTTCTCACTTCTTCTACCAGTACCTTCGCATTTATCCTATCTACAACTTCTTGTACACCTTCAAATTTCGCTCCTCCAATATTACATCTTTTATCACTATATTGTTCCTTCTTCCCTCTCTCTCTCTCTCACTCTATTCCACCTCTTTTCTATTTTTCTCAACCTTTCCTTATTCCCTACCTCCTTATCCGTCTCGCCCCCTTCAGCTTTTTGGATTGCGCTTTGTATTCTTTTTATTTTACTTTCTAACTCCTCTACTGTTTTCTTTTGCTTCTCCTGCTTCTCTAGTTATTCCTCTAAGCTGTGAATCCTTTTCTCCAAGTTTTTGGTTGAAAATGAATCTGTTTTGGCTGACCACTTCACTATTTTGTTAAAAATTCATCTTATTCAAATGAAAACTAGATAAAGTGGCTCAAAGTTGATTTGCTTTTGAAAAAAATTCATTTTCCGTGTCTTTCAAATTCAGAATCTCAGTTATAAACTTCACCACTTGGTTGTAAATTTGCCTTTTGGGTAAAAACTCTTTTTTCATGTAAAACTATTTGTTTGAATCAGTCGAAAATTCATGTATTTAATTGAAAAACTTCTTTTGGTTCCTAATTTATCTTCTTGGTAAGAAATTCATGTTCGTAGGCTAAAAATAATCAGATTTGTTGAAAGTTGAATCATTTGGTCGAAAATTCAACTTTTTTGCTGGAAATTGATCTTTTCTGTTGGAAGTATGATTATTTTGTTCAAAATTTAACATTACAACATTTTCCATTGTACACATTAAAAATGATACATTATTTTGTCGAAAATTTTCAAATTTTAAAAATTCCACATCCATAATCTTTGAACTGAACTATATATTCAGGAAAAAAGCATTCAAAATCAAATAATTTCGAACTCTAAGCAGTAAAAACTAATAAAACTTCAATTGTAAACGTAAAAATTGACTTGACGGTGTTTCAAAATAGTCCTTGTCTCGTCTGCAATATAGTTCTGCCACTTACCATCCAGCATCGACTGCAGTTCCTTTGCATTGCAGATGCAGTTTCTTGCACTCTCCCACAACCGAAGTCATCCTGATGCTATTAGAAAACTGTAGCAAGGTTTTATGTATGCTTTGCTGCTCAGACTAAGTCAGAATAAACCTTCAGATTATCCATGTAGAGGTAAGTGAGCAGAGATTCAGCTACTGCTACCTCTTTGTTGAACCCGTAGGACGTGTTGTCGACTGAAACACCTGATCCTTATGCGCCCTTATCGTATGGCGTGATCCCAAAGTAGACTGGAGACACTGAGGAGAACAGTGATAAATAATATAGGTTGTATAGACAACATTAGAAAACTTTTTTCTCTTAATGGAGGAAGAGCTTGCCTTTGCACTTACTTCTAACCCTACCAAGATGTACGCATTGTACTTAGTAGCGCGACTTTGGGACACAACGTCGCGCAACGGGCTCGCGGCCTCCGACATCTTGGCAGGTGCTTACTTCGCAGTTCCGCAAAGCTTTACTTTCGGTGCCGCCTCTTTGGGCACCGCACATCTTGCTGTTTCTGGAAGATGGTAAGTCCAGGAACTGTTCTTCTTCGCGGCGCAGAGTTAGCAGTGTCGAGTACTTTCGCACTCCACGGACCTGTGCCCCTCTTTGCCATACCTCCAGCAACACCTTTTTCAATCCGGCTCGGTGCAGGCTCCCTCCATGTGACCGAAGCCCTGTCAGCGGTAGCATCGAGTGACTTCAACTTTCTTCTTTACTTGGCATGACACTCAGTTCAACTTCAGGTGACCTGTCCTGAGAATCCTTGAAGCCTTTTCCTCGGCCATCTCGGCATAAGCCTTTAGGTAACCCCTAAAGGCTCTCTTCGTCATGTCTACCCTGAAGTCGCCCGCATCAGGATCACCAAAGTGAGTCTTCAGGGAATCGGTTATTTCCTTCTTCTGTGTTGACGGCTCAAGAGCGAGGATCTCGATCTCAACTTGGGAACAAGCTCAAGTATTTTCCCCTAGCGGCCCACTGCCTCTTGGCTGGCCAGCGAGAGTCTATCCCTTCCTTTGGCCTCGTTGTCATTAGGATGTCGCCATCTAATCCCTCGGCTGGCCTCATCATCACAGCTTCAGATCGAGCCCATTTATTGGGCTCCTTTGTGGGACAGTTCTACGTATCCGGTCGAGGGGGGGGGGGTGTAAAGAACCGTTACATACCGCGCAGACCCCCGCGCACACCAGTCCACCGATGCTGCTTCCTTCCACGCACCACCGCCCAGTGCGCCGACGCGCTGTGCAGGCACAGGCTATATACCTGACTGTGCGACGCAGGAACGGCAGTTCGTCGGGTTCGGTAAACCAGATAGCCGTAGCTGGCTTGATCGGCGGTCGACGGGCGCCCCCGTGGCCGTCCTTCGAGTACAGCGTAAGCCGGTTTCAGGTGCCCATGACTGGTCTACCTGCGGCTCAATACCTGCTCCTGTTCCCCTAGTAGCCGGCTTGATCGGCGGTCGACGGGCGCCCCCGTGACCGTCCTTCAAGTACAGGGTACGCTGGCGTCAGGTGCCCCTTACCGACCTACCTGCGGCTCACTGCCTGCCTCCCCAGTAGCCGGCTTGATCGGCGGTCGACGGGCGCCTCCGTGTCCGTCCTTCGAGTACAGGGTACGCTGGCGTCAGGCGCTCCTGACCAGCCTACCTGCGGCTCACGTTACAATGGAATTCGAGGCTTGAGGCTGTCACCTGCACTCGAGTTTTTTGCTTTTTCAGCACACTTTGTCTTGTTCTAGCATCTGACGGACTTTCGGTGGCCTCTCTTATCCTTGTCTCTTGGGACGAGGAGAGAGCTGTTCCAGCATCTTCTTCCGTCTACGTCCCCACGGTATTTACTTCTGCCTTTTTGGCGGACTGCTTCGCCTTCTTCAACTCCTTGCCGAAGTCCCTTCGAAAGTTCCTGGGAGCATCTTTCACACAACATTGAGCGTACTCAAGATCAATCCTCAGCATCCTGTCGCAAAGAAAAGGCCCTTCGTGGGGAAAAATCGATTCTCGGGTTTTGATGAAAATAGATAGTTTCTGAGAGACGCTTCGGGTTCCACCAACCAGCATTTTTTCATCTCCATTGGTTTCTCGACAATTAATTTCCGAAGTGAGCAAACTCTCAAACCGCCCAAGGGCCCTTTCTTCGCGACAGGTCACATATTCTTTTTCGAATGAGAGAACACTGAGAGATCCACCTCTACAACATCGACCTCTTCACCATACAACTCCCCACATAAACTCGATTCTTAAATCGGACGCCATATTTATTCCCACGATTAGCTAGTGAAATATGAGGTCCACCCCCGCAGAGATCCGCACGCGGAGGTAACGTATGTATATTCTAAAAGGCGACGTGGTATCCTATAGACCCCATTTAGAACACTACTCCCTGGTGCCATTCAGCCTTCGGCACGGTACCTAATGCTTTAGCATGGGGTTTTTCGCTTTGGGACCATCTATGGATCATTGTCCGCGACTGCTTATTGAGTTATGTAACCGTATTCAGCAGGAACCCTCGGTACAGGGCCCCTCTATCCGCAAACCGAGAATATCGGGTGTAATGGATTAAGACATTCGTGGAGGTGGCACACACCTCCTGTTAGAATTGTTTCTGTGAGAAAGATGTAGCCGATAGACACATTTGTAGCTTAATTGTTAGAGCATTTGTGCTGATTTTGAAGGCATCCCCCTTTACACTGAAGATCGTTTTATTTCATTATTATATACATTGCAATTCCATCGTATCATAAGATCACTCATCTGACGGTCGTGTAGTTTTGCTATGAGTGTAACTTTCCGTGGTTCTATTGCAAGACAGTTCTATTTTTCTGGGTAACTGTGACGTCTTGAGGTAGATTCCACCTACCTGGTCATAGAATCATTGTCTCTGTATTCAACTAACTAAACTCCTCTTTTTTGTTCTTATCTAGTAGGCTAGATTTCATTTTTTATCATTGTATACCCTTTTTTGGTTTTTGCATATATATCCCCCCCCCCCCTTCCACAGGCGACCCTCAGACATTGAACCCTTCCCCTCAAATACCGCCCCAACACCCCCCCTAACCCCC
>WSXT02179016.1:0-21475 GCA_011762715.2 Neuroterus valhalla | reverse complement strand
TGAAACTTCGGGAATCTAATAGCTAGAAAAAAAAATATTGCTTATACTTTTTGATGTCAATATAAAAGACTGAGAAACATTTTTCATTGTGCGCAAAACTGCGATGCAGAAAATTAGGAAACGATCAAACTGACGACTCTAGGAAAGATTAGGAATTTTTTTTATGCAGGCCTTTGCATTTTTTGTTGAGCCCCGTGAGTCAGATAAAGTGAAAATAACAAGAAAATTATCCAAAATTTGTAAAAAAAAAACAGAAAAATGGAAAAATATTCTTAAGTACGTACTTAACTCCAAGGCAGGAATTTAAAAATCATCGAACTTTTTGTCTCTAAAAAGTGTAAGTAATTTTTATTTTTTTGTTTTTCAGCTATAAGATTCCCGAAGTTGTCTCTAAAAAATTCCTTATCTCTATCGGAATCGAGACTTTGATGATTTTTTTTTTCAATTTCTGCCTCAAAGTTCTGTACGTATTCGAGGATTTTTTGTGAATTTTTCTATTTTTAAACTCTTGATAATTTTGTTGTTTTTTACATAATATTGTCTGTACGAGATCTAAAAAACGAATAATTTATGACATTGCGTCGAAAACAATTCCTCATCTCTCACGGAGTTGTCAGTTTAATAATTTTTTTATTCACTGCTTCAGAAGAAATGTTTATTGATCTCTTCTAGCGTTAATAAAAAGTTCTAGTAAACAATAATAAATATATGTTAATAAAAAAATTTTCGAATTCAAGACGTGTCAGGTAGATTTCGAGATCCAATGAAAGTATTAAAGAAATTGAAAATGAAATTGAAAATGTCTACAATTTTGGCTATTTTATTCTTCGCCGTAGTTGCATCAGCCAAGCCCATGAATGAGGACAATGCACGCATAAGTATGAAAATTCCTTTAAAAAAAAATTATTTATTTAAATGCCGAATAATCTTTATACCACTACTTATAATTGCAATGGTCACTATAATAACAGTAATTGCCCCTAATTTCATGTGTAATGCTTTTAAATTATGGAAACAGGCCGACCATTCGAACGTCAAAAAGAAACAGTAAACAAATGTGGACCATATGGAAAATGGTCCGGTTGCGCATCGAAATGTGCACCAAAATGTATCAAACAGGACATGCTGTCAGAAACGTATTGCCCTCAAGTAAGTGAATTTCAAAAATCATTTAAATTCAAATCAAAAAATTTTTATATCAATATAGTGAAATTGGTGAAGATAAAAAATGGAAATACGCCTACATATTGGGTTCCAGAAAAAATGCTAACATTTCAAAATTAAATGATATAATTCTGAAGGTAGAATTCAATAAGAGTTATCGAATTTAAAATTTAAATTTTTTAATTTAAAATCCCTTACATAAATATGTATATAATTTTTTTAATCAAACAGCAATGTTCAGAAGGATGTAAATGCCATCCTGGATATATTCTAGAAGAGAATTCTGGTTCATGCGTTTCACTCGCAGATTGCAGAAGTAATACTCATTTTATTATAAACAATTATTTTCGGATTCTTTATTTATTAATAATCAATTTTAGAAAAAGTTCCATCACCTACAAGTCCACCAAAAACATCAAACTGTGGAGAATTTGGACAACAAAGTGGTTGCGCATCAAGGTGTTCCCCAAAATGTAGCACTCGAGACATTCAGACAGACCTTGTGTGTACTCACGTAAGTGAATTTTAGGAAAATTCTAAATTTTTATCTAGGAGAGATATATTTTTAAACTACACATTAATTAATATCCATTTGCTAGCAAAATAAACAGTTTCATGGAAAAAGTTGATTTCCAACCATGAAATATTCGAATTTTGAATCAAAAACAATTAAACTAAACCGAAAAGATGCATTTTTAAAAAACAAATAAATTTTCAATGCGGTAGTTTAATTTTTATCTGAAAAAGAAGACATATTTTCAAACAGCATGTTAAATAATCACGATTTTCTACCAAAATAAAGAGTTGAAGAAAAAAAATTGATTACCAACCAAAAAATATTTGAATTTTAAATCAAAAACAATTAAACTGAACCAAAAAGACGTTTTTTCCATAAAAAAACATGAATTTTGAACGAAATAGAATTATTATCCATTAGAGGTATATTTTTAAACTACACATTAATTAATAACCATCTTCCAGCAGAATAAAATGGACCAATAAGACGTTTTTTCAAAAAAATACATGAATTTTGAACAAAATAGTTAAATTATTATCTACTAGAGGTAAATTCTAAACTACACATTAATTAAAAAACATTTTCCAGCAAAATAAAGAGTTTCATAGAAAGAATTAATTTCCAACCAATAATTTTGGAATTTTGAAACAAAAAAGAAATAAAATAAACAGAAAAATAAGTTTTTTTTACAATATACAAGAATTTCCAACAAAAAAGTTGCATTTTTATATAGTAAAGATATATTTTCGAACTAACCCATTAATTAATTGCAATTTTCTAACAAAAAAAGTGTCTTGAAAAAAAAATTAATTTCCAACCAAACATTATTTGACATTTCAAGAACAATTAAAATGAACCAAAAAAGAGGTTTTTTTCATAAAATACGTGAATTTGAAACAAAATAGTTGAATTCTTATCTAGTAGAGGTATATTTTCAAACTACACATTAATTAATAACCACTTGCTAACAAAATGAAGAGTTTCATGGGGATAATTGATTTCCAACCAAAAATTTTGGAATTTTGAATCAAAAACAATTAAAATAAACCAAAAAGAAGCATTTTTGAAAAACAAATAATTTTTCAATGCGGTAGTTTAATTTTATCTGTTAGTTGTATATTTTCAAACTACACATTAATTAATAACCATTTTCCAGCAAAATAAACTGAACCAATAAGACGTTTATTTTCAAAAAAATACATGAACTTTGAACAATATAGTTGAATTATTATCTATTAGAGGTATATTTTCAAACTACACATTAATTAATAACCATTTTCCAGCAAAATAAATAGTTTCATAGAAAAAATTAATTTCAAACCAATAATTATGGAATTTTGAATCAAAAACAATTAAAATAGCAGAAAAAGACGTTTTTTTAACAATATACAAGAATTTCAAACAAAAATTAATTTCCAGCCAAACATTATTTGACATTTCAAGAACAATGAAACTGAACCAAAAAAGACGTTTTATCCATAAAATACATGAATTTTATACAAAATAGTAGAATTCTTATCTAGTAGAGGTATATTTTTAAACTACACATTAATTAATAACCATTTTCTAGCAAAATAAAGAGTTTTATTGAAAAAATTGATTTCCAACCAAAAATTTCGGAATTTTGAATCAAAAACAATTAAAATAAACCAAAAAGATGCATTTTTAACAAAAACATGAGTTTTTGATAAAAAAGTTGAATTTTTATTTGGTAGAGATAGATTTTTAAACTTCACATGAATTAATTACAATTTTCTACAAAAATAGAGATTCTTGAGGAAAAGTTAACTTCCAAGCAAAAAATATTCGAATTTTGAATAAAAAAACAATTAGACTAAACCCAAAAAGAAGCATTTTCAACAAACGCATGAATTTTAAATAGAGTAGATAAATTTTTATCAAAAAAAGAAGGTATATTTTCGAACAGCACATTACTTAATTACGATTTCCTACCAAAATAAAGAGTTTTAGAAAAAAAATTGAATTCCAACCAATAATATTTGAATTTTAAATCAGAAACAATTAAACTGAACCAATGAATACGCATTTAAGAAAAATACCTGAATTTTGATGAAAAACAGTTGAATTTTTATCTAGTACCTAAAAGTATATTCTGAAACGACACATTAATAATAACCATTTTCTACAAAAATTAAGAGTTTAATGGAAAAAATTGTTTTTTAACAAAAAAGTTGAATTTTTATCTAGTAGAGATATATTTTCAAACCAACCCATCAATTAATTGCAATTTTCTAACAAAAAAAGTGTCTTGAGAATAAAAATTAATTTCCAACCAAAAATTTTTTCAATTATTTGACATTTCAAGAACACTTGAACTGAATCAAAAAAGACGCATTTCGAAAAAAGACATGAATTTTGAAAAAAATAGTTGAATTTTATCTAATAAAGGTATGTTTTCGAACTACAAATTAATTAACTTTTTTTGATTTTTAACAAAAAAATGGAATTATCTAGTACAGATATATTTTCTAATCATTCACATTAATTATGTACGATTTTCTCCCAAAGTAGAGAGTTTTGAGAAAAAAGTAATTTCCGACCAAATATATTCGAATTTTTAATAGGCAACCATTAAACTGAACCAAAAGAGACGATTTTTCAAGAAAATACATAAATTTTGAACGAAGTAGTTGAATATTTATCAAGGAAAGAAATATTTTCAAACTACACATTAAATAATTACCAATTTTTACCAAAATAAAGATCCTTGAGAAAAAAATTAACTTTCAATCAAAAAATATTTGAATCCTAAATCAAAAACATTCAAACTGAACCTGAGGAGATGCAATATTAGGAGAGAAAATAATTTTCAACGGAATAGTTGAATTTTTATCTAGTGAAGATATATTTTCAAACGACACTTTAATTAATTGCAATTTTCTAACAGGAAAAGTGTCTTGAGAAAAAAAATCAATTTCCAACCAAACATTATTTGACATTTTAAGAAGAATTGAACTACACCAAAAAAGGCGCATTTAAAAAAAATAGGAATTTTGAACAAAATAGTTGGATTTTTACCTAGTAAAGATATATTTTCAAACTGCACATTAACTGATTACCATTTTTTTATTTTCCTTTGATAAAAATCGTGCTTAAAAAAGTACATGAATTTTTACCCAAATAGTTGAATTTTTAACCGGAAAAGATTGATTTGAAAACGAATTTTGAATCGAATTATTGGATCTCCAACTAAACAATATAATAGGTACATCAAATTTTGAAAGCAAAAGAAGAATTTGAAAAACAGATTTATTTTCTATAAAAATACGTTTTTTCAACAAAATACATGAATTTTCAACCAATTAGTAGAATTTTTATCTAAAAAAGATATATTCTCAAACTACACATTTATAAATTACCATTTTTTACTAAAATAAAGATTCTTGAGAAAAAAATTAACTCCCAACCAAAAAATATTTGAATCTTAAAAAAAAAACAATTAAACTGAACCAAAAGAGACGCATTTTTGAAAGAGAAATGAATTTTCAACAATATAGTTGAATTTTTACTAAATAGATTATTCTTCATCTAACATGATGAATAATAAACCTAAAAAAAATGTAACAAGATAGTTCAACTAAAAACTAAATCGTTGTATCCTCAGTTGAAAAAGGTTTATTTTATTTTGGTTTTTTTCAATTTTAAATTTCTTACTTCTCAGGTAAATTTCCAAGAAAAAGATTAATTGTCCTTTGGTAAAAACCATTTTTCAACAAAGTACATGAATTTCTTCCAAGATAGTTGGGTTTTTAGCAGAAAAAAAAACAAATTTCTAACACATGAAAAGAAATTTTGAAACCAAATAATTGAGTCTTCAACTAAATAATATAAACTTTTACAAAAGGTAGCAGACTCAAATTTTAACTTTGTACTCAAAAAATATTTCAATCCAGAAAAAAAACACTCGAACTAAACCGAAAATGATCTATTTTTATCCAAAAAGATTAATTTTCCAAAAGAGACGCATTTTCGACAATATACATTAATTTTCACAAAAAAAGTCAAATTATCCACCAAATACATTATTTCCAAGGAAAGATTATGGATTATGAACTAGAAAAATGGATTTTCAATGAAAGGGTTGAACTTCCATAAAAGTTCTTGATTTCCCGATAAAAAAGAAGAATTTTCAATAAACAAGAATGATTTTCAACCAATAAAAATCATTTTTCAAGAAAGTACATGCATTTTTCACCGAACAGATGAATTTTTATCTAGAAAAGATGAATTTTCAAAGAAATAGTTGGATTTTTTGACCAAAGAGACGCATTTTCAACGAAATAAACGACTTTTGAACAGAATAGTTGGATTTGCCACCAAAAAGATAATTTTTTAAATAGAATGATAGATTATAACAATCAGGAAAATAATTTTCGACATAAGATTGGAACTTTCAATTCATTTGTTTCATTTTTAATCAAACGAAGGAGGATTTTCAAGAAACAAGATTTTTTTTTACCAATAAAGACCATTTTCAAATAGAGTTCATGAATTCCCAACCAAAAAGTTGGAATTTTATCTGGACAAGATAAATTCCGAAACCAAATCGATCAATTTTACACAGGATGAAATAGTTAAATTTTTTATTTAAAAAAGTAATTTTTAACGGAAGAAGATACATTTCAACGAAAGGTATAATAATTGACATATTACCCAAAAAAGATTCCAGTTTTTATTGTGGAACAATTGAATTTCATCAAAAGAGGAAAATACAGGAATAGTTTTTCTAACCAAACAGTTGCATTTTCAACCTAAAAGATTAATTTTCGCCCAAAAAATGGGAAATCAACTGAAATAATAAATTCTCATCCAACAAAATAATTTTTAAACCAAAGAGTTCAACTTTTTGACCTTCACTGATATTTTTAACAAAAAATATCATCTCCAACCAAAAAGATTCATTTTCTACAAAAAGAAAGGATCTCAGAAAATAAATAAATAAGTAAAAAATGTGGATAGCGAACCCAAAAACAAAATTGATTAATTTTAAACTTTCAGGCCTCAAAATTCTTCATTTCAAAAATATAAATATTTGAACTGAAAATAACTTCAAGCAAACTGGAATTTTAAAAAAACTTTTAATTAAAAACCGCAATTTTATATGAAACAGTTTGAATTGATCTATTTAATTATTCAATTAAATTAATTTTAAAATTGACGTTTCACCCGAAAAAACTTCAGTTATGTAACAAAGATCATCGATTTCCGTTTAAAAATATAATTTCTTGAAAAAATATATAAACTTCTAACCAAAAATTAAATTTTCATCTAAAAAATTTCAATTTTCCATTCGAAGAGTTGAATTTCAACAAACGAGATAGAATTTTCAGCCAAAGAGACGAGTTTTCAACTGAAATGATAAATCTTCTACGAAGAAAATGAATCTCCAACAAAAGAGTTCATCTTCCAAACAAACAAAATAATTTAAGAAAAAAACGATGGATTTTCGACAGAGGATAATTTTCTAACAAAAAAAAAGAATCTTCAAGGAAACAAAATTATTTTTGAGCAGAGGAGAGAAAGTCCCAAACAAATGATTGGAACCTCAACTAATCAATTTAAATTTTAAGGAAGATTTAATAATTGAATTTTTAACTCGGAACCAAAAAATATTTCAAATTTGATTCGAAAAAAAATTGAATTGAACCAAATCGAAACAAATTCCCAACCATGTGAATCGATTTTCTACAAGGAAAAACAAGCATTTGGTAAATGATAAACAAGACGAACTCTTAACAAAAAATAAAATAATTGACATTTCAACTGAGAAAAATTGTTTTCCTAATTTGAAAAAAGACAAATTACGAGGAGAAAAATTACTCAAGCAGAAATATAAATTTTCCTACCAGAAAGATAGATATTTGACAAAATAGATGCGTTTTCAACTAAAATATATAATTCTGAACAAAAAAAAATTAATTTTTTTCAAAGAAAGGTGTTTAAAAAATGAATGTTTAACTCGTGAAGATAAATTCTCAACAAAAAAATATTTTAAACAAAAAAGATTTGAGGTTCAATTAACGGAAGGCTTGATTTTCTACGAAATAAAAAACTTCGACAAAATACAGAAATTTTCATTTGGAAAAGATATATTTCCATTAAAATAATAAAATCTTCATCTGAACAATGTGAATTTTAGACCAGATCTAGAATAGTTGAATAACAAACTCTTTTCCAAAAAAAAATCCAATTAAGAATAAAAACAGTTTGACTGAAACTAGAAAGACGGATTTTCAACCAAGAAGATCAATTTTCTACAATAAAGACGCTTTTGCAACAAAACCGAAATTTTGAACTAAAAGAGACAAATTTTCTAACGAATAAAATTATTTTGTTGCAAAAGGAGACGTTCAAAAAAATCTATGAGTTTCTAACTTAAAAAGATTAATTTCAAACCAAAAACCATAGCAATGTTAAACCGAAAATGGAACGGGTAAATCAAATTCTATACAAAAACTATTCTGATTTTAAATAGAAAACAGTTTGACTCGAGTCATTTGTGTCAATAAATAGGACGAATTTCTAACCAAGAAGATTACTTTTCCCCGAAGAAAATGAGCGTTTTCAACAAACACATTAATTTTTAACAAAATAGGATACATTTTCCATTAAAATGTAAAAATTCCATTTTTTTTTTTTAAAGTACCTCATTGATCTTTGAAAAAAAGATTTAAAAACTGCAGTGTGGAAGTAACTAGAAAAGGAAAATTTCAATTGTCTACTGTTTATCCACCAACAAAAGAGTGCAATAATTCGAGAATCTTAAACAAAACAGATTTCGGAGCACTAGCTGTCAGACTATCTTCAGTTACCAACTGCCCCACTGTCACAGTTGATGCGTTAAACTGCTCCCAGTTAACAAGGAGCATTCACGCTGCCCTCCAGATGTCGCCAGTTTACAGTATAAAGTCTAATCCGCAACATTCAATATGCAAACTTGCGAAAGCGTGAAGATCCCAAAACTTGTGTTTAAAGTTATAAATTATTTCCTACTCCTGGCTGAAAAGTAAAAATCATACTTAAAAATAAGTTTGAGCAAAAAATGGAGTAAAATTTTTCGATGAAATAAATACTTTTTCTGAGGAAAAAATGAAAGGGAATGGAAGTGAAGAAATGATTTGTTTCTTGCACAATTAAATTTTATTTTCCATTCTAACAGCAATGTGTGGAAGGATGCAAATGTAATCCAGGATATATATTGGATGATGTTTCCAGTTCATGTGTTTTACCCGCAAGCTGCAAAACTCCTACGATTCTGAAAAAAGGCAAAAATGAGAAAGGAAAGAAACAAAAGAAATCGGCTCAAAAGGAACGGAAAGAAAAACTTCTAAAGCACAATTAACCTCGAAATGATTTCTTGATTTCCTTTGTGAACTTGTATCCAAAATTATAATAAAACCATTTATTGATATCTTGAAGATTTTGTGATTTCTATTATGTCAGTGGTATCATCAATCGCGCGCTTTGCGCGCGTGTAGTTTCTTGTGTGATTGGATAAATCAGTTTTTGATCCTAAATAAATAGAGGAAAAATTCTGAATCCAATACAAAAGATTGATTACAGATTCCTGTTACCGACATGTAGCTGACATGGAAAAAAATCCTCAGCTGTAGTGGTTCGTGTCTGTGCTAATCTTCTAGAACATTCTTGGTGACGTCATATCATAATATTGCGTGGTTGTGGAAAATAAAAAAGGGCGTGAACAGCTTCATGTTTATTTGTAATCTGTCCGGTAATTGACTGAAATAAAGATTTTAACCTGATTTTTTTCTTACCAATTTGGACCCACTATCAACAAAATAGATCAATTTTCAATTCTTCCCCTCCCGAATTTCGATATGCAGAATTTGAACAAAATTATTTGGTTTCATATTCAATATTCTTGTGTTACAAAACCTGATTTCAGATGATACAGGCCAAATAAACCTGAAGCTGCTACAATATGATAAATATTCTCTGGAATCTAATAATTATTCAATAAGAATAGGAATGATTTTCTACAAAAAAACGCTGTCATGACATAACAGGAAACTGTTGAGCATTGCAAATCTCTTCCAAAATCTAATGATTTCCTCCAAGAAAAACCGATAATATATAGGAAGGTTAACATAACGTCAAATCATTTGAAATTTTTTCATCTTTCTAATAATCTTTTTTTATTTTTTCAGTGAGAATTCCTAGCTCTAGCTATATTTTAATTCCAATTTTCAACCAAAAAAAATTAATTTTTCACCAGCAAGAGGAATAATGTCGCATCAAAATAACGAACTTTCAAAAACGAAAATTTTTTTCATGAATATTAATGAATTCTTGAACCAAGAAGACCAATTATTTACAAGAGAGTTCAATTGTAAACCCAAAAAATATTCTTTTCTAACGAGAACGTTGATTTTTTTACCGAATATTTGATCTTTCAAACAAATAGTTCGCTTTTCAATAAACTAATTCAACTTTCTACCCAGACAGATGAATTTAAAACCGAATTGTTTAATTTTCAACCAAAAAAAATAATATTTTTCTACCAATAAGAATAATGTTCTACCAAAAAGATGAATTCCTAACAAATTAAATTATTCTCTTGAGTATTGTTCAATTTTGAAGCCAAGAGACCAATTATCTACAAAAGGGTTACATTTTCAACAGAAAAATATTCTTTCGCAACGAAGAAGATAACTTTTCTTCTAAGCAGTTCATCTTTCGAACAAAATGTTGAATTTCGAAGTCTCTTACCCTCAAAGGGGAAATTTCTATTGAAAATGGAATATTTGAGTCTTTAACAGAAGGGGTGATAAAAATGCATTTTCAACTCAACAGTACAATTTTCAACCAGAATAATCAATTTTTCGACAAGAATAATAATGTTTTACCAAATATGTCAAATGTTTAACAAAACACATTATTTTCTATAAAACTGTTCAATATTCCAATGTTCAAATTGTAAGTTTTATTCATCTATCAAGTTGTTGAAGGAATAGAGGAAGAAAGGAAGTAAAGGGTAAAGGGAAGGAAGAAAGGAAGGAAAAAAGGAATGAAAGATAGAAGAATAGAAGAAGAGAAGAAAAATAGAACATAGGAAAAAAAGAAAGGGAGGGAAAAAGAGAGGAAAAAAGGTTGAAAGAGATGGAAGAAGGGAAGGAGGAAGTAAGGAAGGGAAGAAGAAAGCATGGTAGTAAGGGGGGAAGGGAGGAAGGAAGGAGGGAAGGAAGAAAGAGAGGAAGGAAGGTAAAAAGGAAGGGAGAAAGAAAGGCAGGATGAAGAGAAGAAATTAAGAAAGGAAGGGAAAGAGGAAGAAAGACAAAAAGAGAAAAAAAAGATGAAAGGAAGGGATGAATAAAGGAAAAAGGAAACAAGGAATAAAGAAAGAAAGGAGGGAAGGAAGAAAGAAAGGAAAGGAAGACAGGAAGAAATTCAAAAAGGAGGACAGAAAAAACAGAAAGAAAGAAATCGAGAAAGGACGGAAAAACGGATGAAAAGATAAAAAGGAGGGGGAAAGGGAGGAAGAAAGCAAGGCAGGAAGAAAGAGGAGATCTCATGTCGTGGGAAAGAGTAATGATCCTGCCTTCTTCACAGAATCAGTCTTCGTAGAAATCCATCCGAAGCATTGGCTTTGAAACCTAATTTTCAGAAAGAAAGGAATATATATTTTCAATAAAATGATTCAATTTTTAACCAAGCAGTAGAATTTCTTACCAAAAGAGATGAATTCCTTTACTGATTACAGCCTAATATTGATTTGTTACTTCTATGAGTTTCTAACAGTTGGCGGTGTGAGTTAGTACATTGAACGAAGTTGGGTAAGCAGCAAATAGATGGCGCCACGTATCGATTTTCTGATGCTAAAATCTATTTCATGTCACGTGCGTTTTCTACAAACAGTTGCATATATTTCCTTAGAAATCTCATTTTTTTATATGAAATAATTCTTTCATGTATTTTGTTCAACAATCATTCATAAATTAATTTTATAGTATAGTCTCATTTTTAAAAAAAAAAATTTTCACTCCGCCCTGACTGTTCGAGTTTCGAGTGAATATTGTCGTAAGAGAAATTTATTGTTGCGCAAGATATTAGACGATAAAAATCTGTTGCGTAAGCATAATTCCAAGTGTTAGCCATTTTTGCAAATAAGTATTCCAAACAATCGGAGAAAAAAAATACTCGTTGAGACTCTGATTGTGAAGCGAGAAATTCACATTTCTGAAGGATTTAAAAAAATTACTATGTATAAACAGTTTTTTAACAATTTGCACAGTTCTATCACCAAAACCTATATTCGAAAAACTTACTTGGGCCAATTATTTTCTTTTTACTCCAGATAGTAAGGATTACCTCTAAAGTTAGATAGTTAATTTTTAATTTTCAGTGCATATTTCTTGTGTGATGAAAACTTCTTTCGTGGAAATTAACTTATTTCCTACAATCAGTAATTGTATAATAATAATAATAATAATAATAATAAACAACAGTTTTGAAATCTCATTTGTGTTTTTATCATAATTTTTAATAAAAATTTGCAGAAAATATCCTGAAATGGTTCCTTTTTTTTTTTAATACAGAATTGAATGCCAGATAAAGAGGCTTTCGTTCATTTTGTTGGCTTCTTGTATTTAGCGTTTGCAGGCTTTGCGTTTAATGCACACATTGTTATTTCCATCATCTATGATATACCCAGGATTACATACACATCCTTTCACACATTCCTGTTGGAATAAAACATTAAGAATTTGTTAATATTTTTTTCAATCGAGTTAAGTGACCAGACAAATGATTTTTTGAAGATTTTTCTCCTTTTTTGACTCGGTAGTGTAATTGGTTAATGTCCCGTTTATCTATATTGGAGTTCCAGGTTCGAATCCGGGCTAGACCTGTTTTTTTTTCTTTTCTTCAAAACAATCAGTTGTTCAGTTTCATAATTATTTGAGTTCTTGAAAATTCTGAATCAGGTATTCATCATTTAGAATATTTCTTTTCAAATTAAATGTTCTTTTAATTCACCCACGTGAGGACAAGTTGGTGGTGGTTCGAAGCGATTACTGCATTTCACTGGACACTTTGATGCGCATGCGTCATCTCTTCCGAATTTTCCACAGCTGGATGGACTTTTTGGTGAAACTGTTTAAATTAATTCTGGAAATAAAATCCAACTAAATATTCCCATTTTGAATCAATTTTGAAACAACTTACGTTTACTAGCCTCACTGTTAGATATAGCGAATGCAACAATAGCAACAAGAAAAAAAGTAGACATGGAAGACATTTTGATAACTCCTGGAAATTTTTTATCAAATGTAGACGTTTCAAAGTCAAATCAGTTTTTATAATATGCGAATTTACGATATTTGTAAGTAGATTATAGTTTTATTTATTTTTCCTTAATCATGTTCCACATGATAAGAACAGTAAAGTTTTAACTCAATCCTCGAAATGACTACGCTTTCGGTCCTTGATTACCATCTTCATTTATCGTCATAAGACAATTTTTTAACAGAATACATCAATTTTCAAACAAACAGCTTCATTTTCGAAGAACACTGTATGGTTTCAACATAAAAAGAGGAATAATTTAATTTTCAGTGAGGAAAGTTATTTTCGAATTGTAAAAACGTATTTTCAAATCTTGCATTTAACACAAAAAGACTCAGTTTAGAAAAAAAATCCGTCTTCATCCAAACAGATTGATTTTCAACAGTAAGGTCTGATTTCTTACCCTTGAAAGAAATTCGTTTCAGTAAAACAGTTTCGCTTCCAGACTAAGAACAGTGTTAGCGTTAGAGGACACGGTTGGAGTGTAAGCTCTTTATGAAGAAGAAAAGAAGAGAAGAAGCGAAGAGAAAGAATACGCAAGGAAGGAAGAGAGGAAGGAAGGCACGAAAGGAGGAATGGAAGAAGGAAAAGAGGAAGGTAGGAAGGAGAGGAAAATAGGAATAAGAGATGAAGTAAAGAAGGAAGGTAAGGGGGGAGACAGGATGAGAGAGAGGGGGGAGGAAGGAAGAAGGGAGGAAAGTAAGGAAAAAAGAAGCAAATGAAGGAAAGGAAAAAGAGAAAAAAGAACGCAAGAAAAGACGGAATAAGTCAAGGAAGAGATGGAAGAGAGGAAGAAATTAGAAAGGTGAAAAGAAGTGAGGAAGGAAGAAAGAAAGGAAGGACGGAAGGGTGGAAGGAACAAAAAAAAATAAGAGAAAAAATGAGAAAGAAAAGATTAAAAGATGAACGAAGGAAGTAACTAAGGAAGGGAGAACGGAAGGAAGGAAGAAACAAAGGAAGGGAGGGGGTAGAAAGGAAGAAAGAAAGAGAAATGAAGGAAGGAAGAAAGAGAGAAAGAATGAAAAAGGAAGAATTGAAGATAGAAAGAAATAAAGTAAGAAAGAAAGGAAGAAGGGTGGAGGGAAGGAAAGAAGAAGAGAAAGAAAGAAACTTGTAGGAAGGAAGGGAGAGGGAAGAGGAAGAATAAAGGGCAGAAAGAAAGAAAGGATGAAGGGGAGATGGATAGGAGGAAATAAGGAAGGAAGGAGTGGAGGAAGGAAAGAAGGAACGAGAGAAGGAAGGAAAGTAGGAAAAGAGGTAGAAAGGAAGGAGAAAGGGAGTGAAGAGAGAAGGAAATAAGGAAAGGAAGGAAGGGGGTACGGAGGATGAACGTAAGAATGAAAGGAAGCGAGGAAGCAAGAAAATGAGGCAAGATAAAAGAAACTGAGGAAGAAAGGATGGAATTAAGGAAGGAAGAAATGAAGAGAGAAAGGAAGGGAGAAAGAGAGAAAAGAAATGACGAAGGAAGGAAAAAAGTACATGGGGGAGGGAAAGGTAAAGAAGGAAGAGAGGAAGTAAGGAGGAAGGGAAGAAAGAAATGAATATGAAAGAAAAAGAGAGGAATGAAGAAAGGAAGAGAGGAAGGAAAGGAAGAAAGTAGAAAGAAGAAAGGAAAGAACAAAAGAATAGAAGGAGGGAAAGGAAGGAAGGAAAGGAATAGGAATAGAAGAAGAAAAAGGAGAAAGGGGGGTATGAGGACACAAGGAAGAAAGGAGGGAAGGAAAGAAGGAAGGAAGAGAGAGAGAAGGGAAGAGAGGGAGGATAAAAGAAAGAAAGAAATGGAGAAGGGCAAAAAGGATGAGAAGAAACAGCGAAGAAAGAAAGGAATACAAAGAAGACAGGAAGAAAGGAGAAAGGAAGTAAGGGAGGAAGTAGGAAAGATAAGGTTGAAAGATGGAAGGGGAAGGATAGGAAGATGGGAGAAAGGAAGCAAGAGAGGAAGGGAGGAAGGGAGTATAAAGGAAAGAAGGGAAGAAAAAAGACAGAAAGATGGAAAGAAAGAATGGAAGAAATCGAAGACGTAAGGTAGAAAGAAAGAGAGAAAAGGGAATAAAGAAAGGAAGTCAAGCAGAAAAAAAGAAAGGAAGAGAGGAATGAAGGAACGGAGAAAAGAAGGAAGAAACGAACGAAAGAAGAAAGGAAGAAAGAGAATTGAAGATAAGAAGAAAGGAAGAGAAGGAGGAAGGAAGAGAGGAAGAACGGATTAGGTAAATAACAGTATCTAATACCAGTTTATATCACATAGATAGTTCGAACGTCCACTGAAATTATTTTGAATCAGCCACGAGAGAAGAAAAAGCTAAATAGATTTTTGAGCCAAACGTTTGGATAGGTCAGTCTTGTGACATATGAACAAGACGAGTTATTTGAGAAAATTGGACTGTAATTCTGGGAAATTTGTTCCAAAATGTCTATGAATGGATTAGTTGCTATAATGTAGGTCGTAAATAAGAAACTACGAATAAGAACCTCACTAAAACTCAAAGGAAGGTCACAATGTGATACACGGCACGGCAATAAACAGATGCACTTATTTTTGAAAACACCCGCTTATGTGAAACTATGAGAGGGTAAAGCGATCTGAAATCTAGATGGCGCTAGTGATGCGAACTGATGTGAGGAGGTCGAATTTTCAAGATACATTTTAATTTATGCATGAAAGTTATTTTACAATTGTTCGGTGAAGCATAAGCTCAATTGATATTTTCGAAAATCATTATTTATCTTACACAGAGTGTTCAAAATAAATATTCATCGTAAATAGAGTGTAAAAGCACGTTTTTGGTTACAACAAAATATCAAATTCAACCTAATTTTGAGGTTATCCTTTTTCGAGATATCAGATATTCAATGAATAAACTGGTATATGATACTCAGAGTTTGTTTTTCCGTCGATAAAAGCTTAGTCAATTTCATTAGGTACCGAAACTTACATGATTCAGTGAATAATTGTAATTATTTCCTACGACCAGTGATTTCATGATAATTATGTAAAACAGTTTTGGAATCTGATTTGTGCTCTTTATTAAAATTTTCAATACAAATTTTTAAAAAAATCCTAAAATGATTTCAATTTTTTTTATATACAAAATTAAGTGCAAGACGAACACTCTTTCGTTGATTTTGTTAGCTTCTTATTTTTAGCGTTTGCAGGCTTTGGGTTGAACGCATGCATTGTTATTTTTATCATCGATGATATACCCAGGATTACATACACATCCTTTCACACATTTCTGTTGAAATAATACATTAAGAATTTGTTAATACCTTTTTTTTTTAATCGAGTTACGTGACCGGACAAATGATTTTTTGAAGATTTTTTTTTGACTCTGTAGTGTACCTGGTTAATGCCCTGCTTATCTATAGTAGAGTTCCAGGTTCAAATTCAGGCTAAGGCAGATTTTTTTCTTTTCCTCAAAACAATCAGTTGTCTATAATTATTTAGTTGTTGAAAATTCTGAATTAGATATTTTTCATTTAAAATATTTTTGTTCAAATTCAAATTTATTCAAAATTTACTCACGTCAGGACAGACTGGTGGTGGTTTGAACCGATTACTGCATTTTACTGGACATTTCGATGCGCATGTGCTATCTGTTCCAAATTTTCCACATCTTGATGGACTTTTTGGTGCAACTGTTTAAATTAATTTTGAAAATGAAATTCAACTAAGTATTTTCATTTTAAATCAATTTCAATACAACTGACGTTTACGGACTTGCATGTTGGTGGCGGTAGTGGAGCGTGCTTGTTGACAGGTGGTGATAAAGTTTTACGTAATTTGTGCTGAAGGTGTGAATTGAGGGCGAGATTGGAAGCTCAGGTGGGGAGTAAGGGCGCGAAAGGTGAGTTGAGGGTAGAAAAAGTAATTTTTGATGTGTAGAGGGGATGAAATTAGCTGAAATAGGAAAAGTAAGATTAGGTTGAGAAGGAAGGTAAATTCTTTTGTGAGGGATTGAGTTGTTGAGTAAAGCGGAAACGAAGTACAGAGACATCTGTCGGATGCAGTAGTCAGTCACCGCAGTGATGGTAGTCTTAGTTACCGGTAGAAGAGTAGGCAGAGACCTAGGCTGAGGGCGCTCAGGGAGGAAGAGGAGGGTATGCTGGAGGACGTATGGATTAGGAAAGAGAAATGCGAAAAAGATATGAAAGATCTAAGGGGAGAAGTTGAAAGTTTAGAGACAGTGGCCGTGTTACGACTAGAAAATGGTGACGAGAAAAAGAATACGGGCAATGGAGTTAAGAATAGAATGAAAAGAGAAGGTGCGTAGAAGAAATAATATCGTGATAAGAGGGCTAATGTTGAGAAATGGAGAAGAATGCAAGTGAATGGAAGCGCTGCTACAAGGCAACGGGGAGTTTCAGGACAAGGTAGCTAAAGTGAGGCTTGAGAGAAAAAAGGGGAATGAAGTAGCAGTGGTAGAGTTGGAGAACTGGCAAGATAGGTTGGCGGAATGCGAAGTAAAACCAGGATTAAAGATAAGTAGGCATACATTGATCACGATCTGACCATTAATCTTGTGGATAAGAGGGAAAGGTGGCGAAAGGAAAGGAGAAGGAGGAGTTTCGATGGGGGAGAGGGAGATATGGACGGAGGAGGCTATAGAGAAATACCACGAGCAGTTAAAAGAAGTAAGTTTCGAAGGGCAGTTGGTGAAAGAGATATGGGGAGGGAAAAGAAATGATGAAACCATGGTAGGACACAGAACGCAAAAATATGAAGAGAAGGGTTAACAAAAAGTATAAAAAATGAAATGAGGGAACTGCGAAGAGGGAGGAGTGCGTAGAAATAAGGAAGGAGTTAAGGTTGATGTGTAAAAGGAAAGAGCAAGGGGGAGAGAAAGATCTGGAAGAGTATGTAAAAAGTGTTAAGACCGAGGGGAACGTGTGGAAGATAATTGATTGGTTTAGAATACGTAGGGATGGAATGAGTTGTAAGATACGAAATGATGAGTGGAGGGAGTTTTTCAAAGAGTCATTCCAGAGGACAGACCAACGAAAAGGAGATGAGGGATGTAGAAGAACGAGGGACGGATGGAGGATGGAGTGGAATGATGAGGAGATAGAGATTCAAATGACAAAGTTAAGAAGCTTGAAGGCAGCAGGCTTGGACGGTGTGCAGAACGAAGCATGGATTTTTGAGACAACAGCAGATAGATACAGACTAAGAGAGGTAGTAAAGAAGGTTTGGAGAGGTATGGGATTTCCAGGAGAGTGCAAAGAGGGGTTGATAGTGTAACTCTTCAAGGAAGGGGACAGAGATAAGCAGGAAAATTATAGAGGAATCACATGGATGAATGCGGCGTACAAAGTATACGCGATGGTACTGGCGGAGAGGCTACGAGATGATGTCGAGGGGAAAGGTATATTGCCGGAGACGCAGGCGGGATTCAGAGCGGGGAGGAGCACTATTGACAGTACTTATATTTTGCAGCATATTTCTCAACAGTGCATAAGGAGAGGTTGTGGAAGGCGATAGAGGAGGAGGGAGGAGAGAGAGGTCTGATCGAAAGGGTAAGACAGGTGTATGAAGGGACAAAAGATAGGGTAAGAGGAGGGGACATGATCTCGGAGGGTTTCTGGATGGATAGGGGGTTGAGGCAGGGGTGCCTGCTCAGCCCAACGCCTTTCGCGACGTTAATCGCTGACATGGAGAGGAGGCTAGAGGAAGGAAAAGTAGGGTGAGTAAGCGTCGGAGGGGTTAGAACTTGGTCACTCGCATATGCAGATGGCACAGTGTCGTTGAAAAAAAGCGAGGAGGCCTTGGAAGAGATGATGAAGGGGTTGAGATGATACCTAAATAGGTGTCGTTTGGATTTAAATGACGAAAAGTCCAAGGTTATTGTGTTCAGGAGACGGGGTGTAAGACATAAGGGAGGAGATTGGGAGTGTACGGAGGTTGGTGTACAGGAGGTGAAAGAGTTTGTGTACCTGGGTTTCCTATTCAGGAGGAATGGAGAAGTGAATGTTCATAAAAAAGAGAGAGTAAGGAGGGCAGATGTTGTGATGAGGCTGGTGTGCGGATGGGAAAGAGGTTGTTCGCAGATGACTTTGAAAGGAGGATGAAGCTGTTCGACTCGCTCGTGATGAGCCTTATACTGTATGGAGTAGAGGTGTGGGGGTAGAAGGAAAGTGAGGGGGTAAATAGGGTATAGGAGAGGTACATCAAATGGACACTGGGGTAGGACAGAAATACACCAAGTTATATTGTTAGGAGGGAGACAGGGAAAACGAGTTTAGGGATCCTGATAGGTAGCCGGGTTTGAAAGTATGAGGAGAAATTCCTGGAAGAGGAGGGAAGTAGGCTGGTGAGGGAGTGCTGATGGGAAAAGGAGAACAGGAGAGGAGAGGAAAAGATGGAGGATGAGAGAGAAAGGTATTTTCGGAAAAATGGTCCGCACGAGGATGAAGTGAGGAGAAGTCACAAAGATGGCACAAAGGTGTATGAGAATGTTAAGAGGAACGGCATGAGGAAAGAAAAGACAGAAGGAGAGAATAAGAGGGTCGAGGTATAATGAGCAATATGGGTGGATTATGCCAACGGAGAGAGCGCAATATTTGTATGAAAAAGGAGAAAAAGGAAGCCAAGAGATAATAGAGAGGAGGAAATGTGAAAGCATGGAGGGTGCTGATAAGTTCTAACATCTTCCGGAGGAGAAGAGAATGTTCACGTTGTGTGGAAAGGGGTATGCAGAAGTGCTGGGTAAGATGGAGAGGAAGAGAAAGAAGGAGGAGGAATGGAGAAAGATGTGTAAGGAGGAGAAGAACTAGATGTAAGAACATTGTATAAAGTGTGAAAGGATGTTAGAGATAAGTACCTAACGTAAAAAAAAATTTGTAGAACATGTAAGCAAGTCAATTTTTCAAGGTCAATAGGCTGAAGAATAAGCGTTTATCTATCTCAACAACTTACGTTTGCTCGTCTCACTATTAGCTATGGCTGATGCAACAATAGCAATAAATAAAAAAGTAGAAATGGGAGACATTTCGATAACTTCTAGAAATTTTTTATCAAATGGAAACGTTTCAGAGTAAAATTGGTTCTTATAACACGCAATTTTACGATATTTGTAAGTGGATTATCATTTTATTTATTCTTCCTGAACCATGTGCCACATGATAAGAACAATGATGTTTGATTTGAGTTCTCGTAATAATCACGCTTTCGTTCCTTGATAACCTTATTTACTTTCTAACAGGCGTTGGAAAACGTGTCGAAAACCGTTGAGATTTCAATCAAGCTGGGAACATCTCCGAAAATAAAGTTAATTTTCAATCAAGAAAGATGATTTTTCAATAAACAAAATTCAATTTTGCACAAAAAAGGTGTATTATATAAAAGAATAGTGTGTGTGTGTGTTAGATGACACGATTGAAGCGTAAGCGATTTATGAAGAAGGAGGAAAGATAGAAGGGGAGGAGGAAGGTAGGAAAAAAAAAAAGAGATGGAAAGAAGGAAGGCAAAGGAGGAAGGAAGCAAGAAAAGGAGCAAGGAAAAAAAGAAGGAACGGAAGAAAGGAAGGAAGCGAGGAAGCACAGAAGGAAGGAAGAACGAAACAAAGAAAAAGAGAAAGGAAGAATGGAAAAAAGAAATAAAGAAAAGGAGGAGGGTAGGAAGGAAGAAAAAGAAATAAATGAAGGAAGGAAAAAGGAGAATAGAAGATGGAGAAGAAGGACGTAAGGAAAAAAAGTGGTGGGGAGGAAAGATGAAAGGAAGAAAGCAGGGTAGGGATAATGGAAAGAGAAAAGAAACTTAGGAAGAAAGAAAGGAAAGAAGAATGGATTCAGGAGAAGCGGAAGGAAGATCAGAAAAGATTAAAAGATAGGAAGAAGAAGGGAAAAGAGGAGATGGGAGAAATATAATAATTATAATAATAATAACTATTCTTTATTAGGTTGCCAACAAAGAAAAATGCACAAAAGAATATAATATGATTAATAACAACTTAAAGGGCGAGGTACAGCTCCAGCTGCTTCACAACCTAACCCTGTAGACTAATTTAAAACAAACTCAAATTTAACTTAAATATAGAAAAGGAGGAGGGTAGAAAGGAAGAAAAAAGGAGAGAAATGGAGAAAGGACGGAAGCATGGAAGAGATGGAAGAGTTTTGAGCTGATGTCTAAAACATTTTTCACCAAGAGGAATGAAAGGAGGAGAGATGAAGAAAAGGAAGAGAGGAGTTGAAACTATGAAAGGTAATTGGCAGAGAGTATTAAAGAGAGTAGAAGCTGGCTTAAGGTGCTTCATCAGCGATAGGCTTTTTTCGCCGCCATTTTTCTGTTACACTGGTGAATTGTTAATTGTAATATTTTTCCCACCTCATCGTTAGACCCAAATGGGGTCCCGACCAGAAAGTTTTTTTCCAAATATTGCGTTGTTGTTTCTTTATATTCAAATTAAAAATCAAGCAATTTTTGCGCCTTCTAAACGGGACCCGTCGAACACCTCGGATGGGAGTGATGCGCGT
>WSXT02179005.1:0-21475 GCA_011762715.2 Neuroterus valhalla | reverse complement strand
GGACATTTCATAAATTCCGCGAAAGTCAATTTTCACATAAAACCAATACCTTCTCATTATGATGAGAATGTAATATGATTCAACTATTCTAACTTGCCTGCAAGATGAAGAATGTACATGAGTTTGAAGAGGAAAATTCCTGTAGAAATCTTCATTTTCCCTAAGAATTGAGACGGAATTGAGTTTGAGGTAACAATAATGCAATAAAAGTCTGCCATCAGTTCCACTTCTTATCACGTCCATCTGATGAGAAGGCTATTTATCTCTCTAATCATTGTGATATAATAATGACAATCGTTTCTCCCTAATTTCGAAATTCATCGTATGTTATAACATCCTAATTACAAACCAAACAAAAATTATCAAATATTCGAAGCCGATGTGGAGAATAAAATATTCTTCTTGTGCAGAAGAATTGATAACCCTGAATAAAATTCTTGCATAGTGTAAGATGTGATGTTTATTTAGAATTTTTGCAAGATTTGTTTTTTACATGAAAACCTTTTTTTGCTCATAACTCAGAGTTCATGCAACAATGCAAGAGAATTTCCGATTTGGGACGATTCGATTGACCTTCAATATAGGAATATTTCGTTGAAGTCTAGGGAACTAATTATTAGTCTTCTTTAATCGGAAGTAATGACTTTATGTTCATTCACACCCCAATGTATAATCGAATTTCGGAGTAAAACTCTTCCCATCAGCATTAGTTGATGCAAAAATTATATAATGGGTGTAAGAAGTTCAGAGAAAAATACAAAGGATCCTCCGCATGAGAAGAAAACTGATATATCAACAATATTTTCACATCTTATCGGAAAGTTGAGATGTTATGGTTATTTGGACTTTATTAAACACAGAATTTCAGAAGAAAACGTTTTCCAATGCTGTATATTGATCAACAGAAACTAGTTCTTGGGTCGAAAGAGCATTGATTTACCTATAATAATGATACTCTTCCTGAAGAGTTAGGATAAAACAGTCATTGAAATTTACTGGAAAATCAATATTCTGCCTGAAATTTCAATGCATTTTTCAGGAAAGTAAGATTTGATGACTCATGAACGCAAAAAAATCAATTCCCAAAATATAACATTACTGTTTCTATTTCTCCTTCCCAATTTATCTGCTTCTCATACATATAATTATTTAACTCCTCGTCTCCCTATTCATTTCCTACAATCCTTCTGACATGATGATTTGACACAAGAACTGTTACCATTATCAAATTTTACTTTTGTTTCAACTACCGCGTACTATATCGACAGCCACGTTGCAAAAGCCTGTTAGAACATTTTTTGGCAAAAATGAGGTTGTGAGTTGTACTTATGACCTGGCGCACAACTTAGTGCCTCCGAAATCGGCCAAATACGCTTAATAACCTCTCTATGTCGATTTGTCTATGACGATTGTTATCGTTCATCAGGCGAAAACTATTCAGTTTTTTTGTCTCCTAAAACTTTTAGGTTTTGCACTTACAAGCTTTTGCAACGTGTCTGTCGATATGCATATAGGTCTCCATCATATTTCGTGTCTTCCCGTTTGCCTCTAACCAAGATACCAGGCGCGTTCTTAGGTTGCGGATAGAGGGGCCATTTATTGAATGTTTCTGCTGGATACGGTTACAAAACTCAATGGGCAGTTGCGGAAAATAGTGTAGGAATGGTCCTGAAGAGAAATTCCAATCCAAGGTGTGAACTATCTTGCCAGAGCTTGCGTGGCACCAGAGCGTGGTTAGCGTGAACGGTGTCTCTGGAATAGTATGGAACCTCCTAGAGTATACGCTCCTCGAGTAGACGTAAGTTTCGCATGCGAGACTCTACGGAGTTCGGAGTCATATTCATAGAGTATAACCCGGTGATTTTTGGTTAAGCTTAATTTTTTCAGATTGTTGATCATCAGCTAGTTTCATTGTTGAAAGAATGGTCGAAGGGAGTGATAAAAAGTGACGTCACGAGGAGAAGGTCAGGAAAACAATACAACATCCAAATTCATTAAATTCATTGCTCACGAACAAATCCTCATCGTTTTCTCCGTTTGTCCAATCCATTTGAATCCTCATCACAAAACATGTAATTATCTTCCTACCCCTGCCACTCCACATCCTCCTACTCCTCCACTCCTTCCTGCTATATCTCCTCATTCTCCACCTCCTCCTCCTCCACCTCCTCTTTCCCCTTCTCCCACAGGCAGGAGGGATGGTAAGGTGTAAGGCTGCGTGGAGGAAAATCATACCCACTGTCGCATGTGGGTCATATGAGGCTCTTAGCAGATAGTTAAGGAGGAATGTCAGGATATTTTGAGGTACTAGGGGAATGCAAAGATATACAAAACTCAGGCCTTTTATGGACAAAAAGGGGTTATACGATTCTAGGATGATGAAGATACAAAGAAGAAATAAAAACTTAGGTAGAAGGTTAAAAAGTTTGAGAGGGTCGAGGACATTGAATATCTCTATCTCATCGAACAGGGTTATGGGAAACATGGAAATTATATTGAAGAGAAGTTTGAGAAAGCAGCAAAATGTTGGCGCAAATATGAGAAATTGCAAAGTAGAGAGTTGAAAATGGATTGAGAGAAGCAAATGAGGTTTTTTAATACACTGACGTGTCTAGTATCAGGATATGGGTCGAGAATGTGGAGGAATCAGGAGAAAAAAGAGATACACAAGAATATATTACATGGACGCTAGGAATATAATGGAGGATGCCGGCTTCTATGATGAGAAAATAAGTTTGAATGGGTACGTCGGGAATCAATGGGTTGGGCATCGAATTGCGGACGGAAAGTCGCTCGAATCAAAATTATCTTTCTGTTGCATCTCTCACCCTCAAATGTGCCGAAAGTGCGGCAAGTCTCCAGCACAATACGATTCAACATTCCGAAGTTATGTGAGCTACATGATTCCTAAAACCAGTAACAGGAGTGCCTTTTTGACCCATCGAGACTTGGGGGAAGAGGAAGGTGTGGACCTCTTTAGTCCATTGGCTTCAAAAAAAAACTTTTAATTTGTTCTTGGGAAGGGATTCCGTACTTTCGACACTTCCGAGGAAGAGAGCTGCCGCAGGGAGACAATTCGGTTCGAAAGACTTGGCTAAAAATTGCGAATCTTTTCAGGAGCGATAAAACGGAAGAGACTTGCCGCGAGAGAGGCATGCGCAAGAGAGACTGGCACACATGTGACTCGTTATAGACCCAATGAATTTAAGAAAAGAACGTTACGTTTGAGAAAAAATTAGGATAAAGAAACAGGTATAAGAAGGGTAGTTCAGGATTAGGGAAGGAAAGAACGGCTAGATACAACTAACAGAGAGATGTGAAGGATAGAACGTTCAAGATATAAATGGTGTAAGTTTAGAGAAATAAAGAAGATATAAAATTGTATATGAGATAGTTGTATAGAGGGTGTCTGCGGATTTCGAAGGGTACTTTCCTGTGCTCCCTCTGTTGACATTTCTTCCTTATCTTCTTTTCCTTAAGTTTGACATAATTATTTGTGGTCGGTTTTTATTCTAGCTTCATTCTTCATCTAATTCAAATAAAGGTAAATCCCTCATAAAGAGAGATTCTCCTTCTTCTTTTTTGTTGGTACCATTCATAAGCTACCTTCCTCTTCCTCATATCTCTAAAAGAAGCCTACCCTTCTTCTCTTTCTAACTCATTTTTCAAGTCCCTTGTCTCTATCAATCCAATTGAGTGTCGATGACCCTGCTCTTCTATTCCCGCAAAAAATCTTTCCTCTTTATTCATATTTCTTTATCTCTCCTGGTAAACTCTTATGCTGTTTTTTCTCTTCTTTCTCATTCGTTTTCCGTTTATCGTCACTATTTTGTTTCATTATTGCTCTATTTAGCTCTGTTCCTGTCTTCCAATGACTCTTTTCTATCCATCTTCTTTTTAGTTCGTTTAAAGCATGGTCATGCTTCCTTCACTTTCTTAAACTCTGTCATTTTCCCTGGTAACCCCTTAGAGCACCGTTCGTTCGAAAATAATGTTCATTGTGTGGATACGTGTTGACCTCGATTTTATTGTTAAGATTTGTTTACAAGGATTCTCCTTCTTTCCGTTTATGGTTCGTCTGGGCTATCGTGCCAAATTCGTGCTCATTGTTCGAGCACATATAATTGTAAAAGTTTGATTTTGGGACTTTGGTCGACTAGGGCGGTGATGGCTGGGCCGTAGTTTTTCGCTTTGGGGGCTCTCGTCAAAAGAGCTTGAGAGCTCAGGGTGGATTGTTGTGTTGTTCAGTTGGAGGTGTTCAACCCCGATTTTCGCGAGTTAAGTGTGGTTATCCATTTCTTTGCAGAACTGGTTCGTGCGCGTGTTCCTCGACAAGTGGCTGTCCCATTCCTCTGTGAACTGTTTTGTGCGCGTATCTCTCAACCAGTTGTCGCTTGCAAGGACGCTCCCAATTCTTTTATAATTAAAAACATTCTTTTCCGTCACGTTTTTTCCATTAGAATAGTTTTAATCTCAAGTATTTTTATGCTGAAAAATGTTTCGTTTATGACATGTAACTTGTCTACTTGTTTTTATTTAGTTAAAGAAGTCATGGGCGTTACTCTGTTGCCAACAGTGTAACTTTAATAGAAGCGGTTGGCTGACTCCGCACCAACCGCTGCTTCTGACTTTCCAGATGGCCAAACGGGTGCTTCGGACGAGCCTGGAGCTTCCACGGGTACAAAATCAGCGCTTAACCAAGGGCTTATTACAGCAGGCCGTTCATTTAGGCCCATATCCAGAATACGATCCGTGATAGTGATACCCGCTACCAAATAGAGGGAGCCTCCACTTTATTCGTACAACTGGCCCTTATTAGGGCCAACAATGAGCAAAGGGTCCACTACCGCAAGGCACTCATCCAATACCACTGCTCAAAGGGGTCCATGGTGGAATCCCTGCTTCTGAATAGGGGTTGCTCTATCACGAGCCACGATCGGCCCTTATGAGGGCCACCAAGGGTTACAAATAAAGGTGACTACTACTTATATCTACAAATCTTATTTAACAAAAGTGTTTAACATCTCCGCTATTGCGCGTTACATGTGTTGCCATACAGTGACTGTGCCATTTCCTTCGTGGAGTTCTTTGTGAGAGTTGGTTTTGTCTTTGGGCTGCTCCCAGTGGTTGGCTTTTCCAATGCTTCTGATCACGTCATCGGGCTAGTCCCAGCGATTGACTGTCCCAACGCTTTTGATCATCTTTTAAGAAGGCTTGAGCGTTTGGTGTCGTATAAAGTGAGGGGCACCGTGGGAGCACGTCTTTTAGGAATGCTTATTGTTACTTATTATTTTGAATAATTATACGTTCAACAGTCACATTTAGGTAGAAGATCGAGAAATCGTGAAAAGGTCGCAAAAAATGCGATAGTAAAAAATTTATGTATTTCACATAAGTGCCTAGTATAGCAGTATGTACTTTTTTCGCAATTTTCTCTTGATTCAAGTCGTCAACTCCTTGTTTTTATGTAACTGATAGATTTCTCTCGATCAAAAGTAGTAGTAAATATTTGATATTTAGGGATTTGTGATTTTGGCCCGCAGGTAATTCGATTTTTCTACGGAGTCCCATAAGACTACGTGTTGAACAGATACTTTTTCGGTAGCGATTTTTTCGGAAATGACGTCGTCAACCCTAGTGTTTCTTTTTCCCAGATGAATGAGACATACTTTATTCAGATAATCTGTGAGTTTCAGACTGTTCTGTGATTTTTTTTTAAAACGCCCAAGCCTCCTTAGGAGTTACTGGGCAAGTTACTTATTGCATTTTACTAGTCTTTTCCTAACAGACTCCTTTCCATCCCCTTTCTTATCTCTTTCTTCATTCCCTTCAACTCTGCCTTACCTACCTACTACTCGTTATTCGCCCCCTGGTCCTTTTTCGCAAAGTTTTCTAACCTTTTCTCAACATCCTCTTTCTTGTCCTTTACTCCATGTTGCTCTATATTCTCGTTTTCCCTCTTGAGGACTTCAACATTGTGCTCGGATTATTCAAGAAAATTTAATTGAATGACAATAGCGACATATTTTATCAGAAATAAAGGGACACATATATATTTATGATGCCATTCTACCAAAGAGTGAGGATGTTATGGTCATTTTTTATTTCTGGAAAATTGCTCGACCTACAACTTTTTCACATTCCACCTTATCGCATATTACAATATTCACAACTAGACAAGTCAAATGCTGTGTATTTCGAACTGAACTAAAAGAAAGGAAAAACAATAGAAAAACTGGTAAACCATCTTTTGATTCAAATTTTTTTCCACTTACAGGTCATACATTAATCAAAAGATAAGGGCGTCTTTCTAACACAGAATAGATTTATGTATCAAACAGAAATTTTTGAATCAAATTGAGAATCAGATATTCTCAGTAATCAGTTTCAAAAAATGAAACCATTGCAACAATATAGAAAATTATTCTAAAATATGTTCAGAATATTAGAGCGCCATCGAAATTCTTCTTGAGTCCTTTTCGCTCTTCTCCTCTTCGTATCAATCGTTTAGCTTCTTGTCATCGTTGGTGTCGTCTCATCCGTCTTTTCCTACCTTCTTTTTTCTTTTCTTCGTCATTATCGTTTCCTGTCGTTTTTCTTGACTTGCTACTCATTACTGATCATCTTATGCATATTGTTGTTGCTCTTTGGAATATTATCTGCGATATGCCTAGAATGGCCTGTGTTCTGGACTAAAAACTTCCAGCTTCGAACTATAGATTTTGCGATCTGGCGTTATTATGTCGATGTGTTAAGGGGGTGGAAAATTTCCCCTTAACGTATGAAAACCTCCTAAGGTTGCAAACGCGAAGTATTCAAAATTTCGAGCTGACATGTGATATTTTTCAACATGTACTTCAGCGTACCTCGGACCAATTTTTGGATCAATGTGACGATAAATAGCGGGAAGTTTAGTTGAAGTATCGGCTTGACCAGCACAAAACTTTTGACTTGTCAATTGTATAAAAACCATATAGCATCGGGTTTCTTTTTGCCGAGGTGTATTCCAATCGGGTACATAAACATCTTCAATAGCTTCTACAGTTCCATCAATAACGAAACCCTCTGGCAGTAGGACAGCAACATGGTTATACAGAACATCTGGAAAGCCCGGTGCTCCTGGTTCGATGAAAAAAAATGAATGCTACATAAATTCATCCACATAAAATAATCTCAAACGATATCACATTCACATGATAACAGTCAAGGAAAGAGCAGAATGAAGAAGAGTCGGAAAAAAAGAGAATCAAAAATATTGTATGAAAGGAGTATGGTATAGATCAGAGGAAGAGAGAAAAAGTTGAGGGATGGTACACGTGACAGAGTTCTTTTTTATCAGAAAGCATCAAGGAACGGAAATTAGGAGCATAGGAAGAGGTGGAAGAAAATAACAGAGAAGGAGAGTTTTGGAAGGAATTCGAAGGAACTAAGGTGGTCTCTTGGAATTCGAGGAGCAATCATGAGACATTGTTGTTTTTTGGGAAAAAACGTAATGTGTAATATTGTGGGATGAGCAGAGACCTAGACAGGAGAAAATTCCTAGGAGAATTCAACTGTTACTAATCGAAGAGCATTAGATTCAAACTACGAGGAACGGCAGAAGTGAAGGACAGAGGTTGAGGGAGTAACAGCAGTTAACATTGTGAAAGAAAAAGGAGAGTCGTCAAGAAGGGAAAGGAGAGTGTTTAAAGGCGAGCTTGCGTATTTTTGAGGCCTTGCGGCCGTAATAAAACATGTTTATTAGATATATTAGAAGAGGTAGAGATAAAAAGAGAGAAAAGGAAGGTGATGAATGAGGAAATAAGCAAATCAACAAATAAAAAGGCGAGATTCTGATCAAAAAGGAAATAATCCGCTGGAAAGCTCGAAGGAGATCAGCTTATCTCGAAATGATTTCTAGAAAGGAATAAGAGAGGAGATCATGATCAGGAGATAGGAATAAATAGTGATTAACTATGTGATAGTGGACCATAAGGTTGAGGAGGATTACAAAAAACAAAGGTAGTAGATGATGTTACTGAAATATTTTTTATATGCTACGAACATAAGAGGATCAAACTCTCACAACATATATAAATATAAAACATTTGTTGAACAATCACCGCAGAGTCCTTCTGGCACCAACTGTCATTCAGGAAAATAGCACAAGCTCTCACTTTAACCGCCATTGAACCGCAATGGAGAGCCGGTGAAACTCTCGTGTGTCTTGAGGACACGGTGCGACCCAGGTATGACTGCTCTTTGCATACATCTGGCAAGTTCCACGGCATATTTTTGGTACACGGGTATGGCTTCAAGGTTGATAACCAGTGAAGAGGTCGCACCTCCAAGAGCACCGATGATGATTATCGAGAAATCGTTGCTCTAGTAGATCCGGCTCTCTTCTTTCTCAAAAATAAACTCTATCCCCCTTGGAGCGTTCAGCAGGGCAGGGTCGCCGATAACGCCATAAAAGCGACAAAGATAGTATGCTAAGGTAGAAATCACACCTGAATTGTCTTTATATTGTTCAAGGAAGTTTTTGGCCTCTGCTTCCTTCGCTTGTGCTTTAGGAAGTAAGGCATTATGATGGAGCGATTCACTGTCCTCACTCTTGATGTTGGGGTTCAGGCCAAGCGTTTTAGCTGCCTGCTCCGCGGCTTTGTAAACAAACGCTCCTTCCTCAACCATTTCGTGATTCCTGACCATTGCCAGTAGATGATCTTTACAGTTCCCGATGATGTGAACAGTATTCAGGATAATTCAGTTGTATATATATTGAAGATTGAGAAGTCCGCGTCCGCCTTTACGGTCTGCGATGGATGAGCGCGGAACGAACGAGTTGATGTGCAACCTTTTCCTCAAGTACATCATCTTGCATGTAGTGATATAGAGGGCTCTGAGCTCGTTCTTCGTCCATAGAATCATTCATAACGAATATGGTAGAACTTAGATGGTGAAAATGTTATTTGCAGATATCTTTCCCAACGACAACAGGTTTGACAATCAAATTCGTCGGAGCAGGTGTTTGTATCTACTTTGGAGAACCTCCTTCACTAAAGTTGTATCCTGACTGTGGAACTCAACCATGCCCAGGTATTTTCAGGTCTCTCCAGCGCTAAAGTGTCTGATAGCACTCCCGTCCACAAGCTCAAGATCCTTATCTGATCCTAATCAATTTCTCGTGTATGTCTTCAAAAGGGATCTCTATGCATCCTACTATATCTGAACGAACCTTCAAGCTTTCAAACAGATGCTACTCGAGAGGGATACACACAACTTTCTAAAATACTTACTAGAAAGTAAATGTAGCAGGCAAAATCCTCCACTGTTTCAATTTCTATTTATTCTATTCATTCCATTCGGGGGAGCAGAGTGGCCAGCGGCCACACGGTGAACACTTGCCTAGCAAGGGAGTGTTCATCTCCGGAAAATCAGGGCGCCGGTACCTCTTGAGGAAAATGTTTCTCCAAGGACTTGGGGCTGGGTTTCTTGGTAGTTCGGAACCCACTTCGAGCTGTAGGTCCTCCTCACTTGCTACAAAGGTAGTGATAGCGTGTGTAAAGGAATGGTGGAGAGGTTCGAGGAAAATGTAAACACTCATGGGGAACATTGAATCAATCAATCAATCAATTAGGCGGAGCGATTGAAAAAATGGGAATGGCTAGAATCAGAAAAAAATACACGCACACAAACAAAGGAAGATAAAGTGCTGATGAGGAATGATAGAGATGATATGCCTAATTTATGGATTATTGAAATTAACAGAGAAACATTGAATCCGAATGTAGGAAAGACGAAGAATTTAACATTCACAAAGGGGAGATAATTATCAAGCTCGATCCGAAGAAAGAATAGAGGAAACGAGAGCAGTAATAGTACACATATGGAAAATAGAAAAAATTGTCCCAGAAGTTTATGAGAAGGGTTTTTTTCCTGATATGGCCGGTAAAGGGATATAATGCAGAAATATGGCGGTAAGAGGAGGGGGATGAGCTCGAGAGATTACGCAGAAGAAATATAAGTAATATCAAGATGTATATTGGGAACCAATGAGGGAGAAGGGGTGAAGGATATCCGAATGGAGAACAAAATATGAGAGCGCGTACGTCAAGGGATTGTAAAACGAATCGATGATAAAGAAATCTGGCTAGATATTGTGGTAAAAGTTTTGGGTGAAGGATGATTAGGTATGGATCAAATGAGACAAATACGCATTGATGGCTACGTAAAAATGTAAATAAATTCCAATGCTCATGTATATATGATATTCGCAAAAAATTTGGTTTAATGACAATCGTTCCTCCTAAATTTCGAAATTTCTTGTATTTTATAAGATCCATATTAAAAATTAAACCAAAATTATTAAATATTCGAAGTTGAGGGAAAAATACAAAAGATCTTTCAGATGAAAAAAAAACTGATTGACGCACAATATTTTCACATCTTACCGGAAAGTTAAGATGTTAAGGTTAGTACGACTAGATCAAACATCGAATGTCGCCAGAAAGCGATTTCCAATGCAATATAATAGAGTTGATAGATCAACATAAATTCTTTTTTGGATAAGAAACAAATTATTCTACCTATCTTATTGAAACTCCTTCGGGATAGTGAGCTTGTAACATTCATAAATATTGTTTAGAAAACTGATATTCTACTTGGAACACCGATGCATTTTTTGAGAGAGTAAGGTATGCTGACTTATAAACGCTAAAAATTTATTCCCAAACTATAACCTTACCATTTCTGTTCCTCCTCCCCAATTCATCCCCCCTAATCCTACTGTAATGATGATTTGACACAAGAACTATGACCATTATCACGTTTTAATATTGTTTCAACTTACGTGTACTATATGCATGTAGATCTCCATCATATTGCTTGTTTTCTCGCTTGCTTCTAACCGGGCTATCGAGCGCTCTCTCAGGTTACAGATGGAGGGGCCTCTCAATAAATATTTTTGCTGAATACGGTCACAAAATGCAATAAGCAATCGCGGACAGTGATATAGGAATGGAACTGATGCAGATTTCCATACGAATATAGTTAAAGAAAATATAGAGAGAAAAAAGATGTACGTTCGTTGTCATGTCGTATGTACTTCAATGACAAGCTGAGGGAGAATGCACGTGATTTAAAAAATTGGTTGTATTACTACCTGCGTCAAAAAAAAAGATGGAAACTTGGGCACAGAGGCTTACGTCTGTAGCTCCGATTTCTCTGAAAGAGGATGAGCCGGCTCAAAGACCAGCGAAGAAGAAGGTGCCGTCGAAACTAGCAAGACCCGAGGCGGTCTTTAATGGACCTGCCAAAGGTTTGAGCTACGCTGTAGTTTTTGATGGCATCAAAAGTACGGTAAAGCTGGACATCCTTAGGGTAAGAGGCAAGGAGTTACGGCAGATCTGAAGAGGGATTTGAAACGAGTTCAGAAGTAAGGCAAGGATCAGGAAGAAATAGTCCTCTGCTATTGAGAAAGTGTTCGGCAGCGAGAAGAACGTGCACGAGCTGATTCCTCAAATTAATATCAAGATTCTTAACCTGGAACCATCGACATATGGAGAAGAGGTTGAAGATGCCCTTAATAACCGCTTCGACGAATCTGGGTTCGCAAGATACAAGGTGGACTTTTTGAAGAAGGCTTTCAGGGGAAACCCGAAAGCCTTCCTTGAAATAAAAAAGAAATGTGCCTCGAAGCTACAATGGAAAAGACGTCTCAAAGTTGACTGGGTGTCCTGGCTTGTGAGGGAGAAAAAGGGAGTAAATAAATACCATCATTGCTAGGGTTAGAGCAACAAGTAATCCAGCTGTAACCGTCCCTATAGAAAGGATCATTGCTGAAGATACGGCACAGCTCGCAATTGGGCTGTTGAATGTAATAGCAAATCGTGGTTCTACATCTGCGCCTCTTAGGGAGATAATCCCCATACTAATCATCTTCCAGAGACTGTAGAATATGCAGTGTTCTTGGGAGAAACTTCAAAGAAGAAGCCAAAAGGGGCATCAGAATGAGACCAATCAAAATGTCGAAGGCCGACAAGCCCGATGCTGGTTTTTGGGTAGGTAAAAGATGGTACCAACATTCCCATCTCTATCAGCATCCCGAGCCTTACACTAGGGAGCAGCGCAAACTATTAAATGATGTATGTAAGTTGAGAGTCAAGAGTAGATGGAAACATAGAAAAAGTTGAGGTTAAGACCAAGAGGAAAAATATGACGGCAAATCTCAAGGCTCATGAAGCAACGCCTAATGGAGGATTGTGAAGTGTAAAAGACAGTCATAATACTCATAATACGGAACTTTTCATTCCTCACTACTGATGATATTTCTTCTGTTGGCCCTGCTTATGATTGAATTCTTTTCCTCGTTCTTAACCTCATTTTGCTCCACATTCTTATAGTTTTCTCCAGACTGCATCTGAAGGCCTTGTTCTTTGACCTTAAGTTCTAACGACTGCTACAGCCGCACAATATAGAAGAGTAAGCACCTGTAGCGCTGCCTCTGCATTTGAGGGCAAAGGCAGAACCTTGTTTTTTAGGTGTCCTATCAGTGCATGCAGATCCGTCGTGATAAATATCTTTGGCAAATAATACCTTCTCGTTAGTTCTTCATTTCTCAACTTTAATAAATTTCGAGTAATGTTCCTTTCAAGGTGCTGCCATCTTTCCGGGAATTAATTGTTTATATCAACGTTAACGTTGATGTCCAGATATGGTTCGAGTGGACCCGGTACTTGTTCTCCATGATCCCTAGCACCTATGCCTTCAGCTTCGATCATCTCATCATTATCCACTTCTCCTATAGGAAATTCATTATTTGGAGGCTGCTGTCCCGCCTCCATGTCGATAGTGGTTATTCCTACTTCCAAAAGCCATCTGTTAACAGATATTGAGCGTTTTTATTCTGCTAGATTCTGTTCCCCTATTCTTGTGGCTGGATGCAGGTACTCAAGTATGAAGAGATGATGTTCTATTCTGCCACCCTTTCCAATATTTTATGCCACGAAAAAGAGGCGCATGGCATACCTGTTGAGGTTTCTCCTACCAGTTCCACCTCTCGCCTAATCTCCATTGCTCGGTCTTCTGAGATTTGAAAATTATTGCCTATGTCCTTGACCTCAGCGATGAAATCCTTTACTTAAAATCTTGGTATATGAGGATACTTTTCTACGAACTTCTCCTCAAATTGTAGCTCATTTCGCGCTTTGTCCTGAATAACGCGCTTTGATGATAAGGACGGAGGCACAGACAATGTTTCACTGTTCACCGGATTCCGCGGATGTCCTTACTGGTACGATTGTTGATTGGTAAGATTATTTCCAGTTGGCAGGTCTTCAAACAAGATCAGTGTCTAGATCCATAAGGTTTCTCCGCTTTCAAGCCCCAATCTCCCCTCCTTCTGTTAGGAGAACGGATATATGTCATCCGGACCAGGAGACTTGTAAGGGCTGAAAAACATTACGGCCCACCTGACCCTGGAGGGAGTTTTAATATCGTTGAATAGCGGCTTAGTTTGCAAAAGCTGAGCCGTACTCTGCATTTGTAGCCTCAAAGGTATCGCCACATTTTCTCCAGACTTCTCAGAGCTCGAAATATGTCCTCGGTCATCCTTGATCAGGTGAGCCGAGTATTCAATTTTTGGAGAAAGTAACTTGTCCAGTCCAGCCACTTCGGCTTTTTTTTCGATTAATTGATGGCATTGCTGAAAATATTGGCTGTTATCTCTAATTTGCTTTATTTTCAAGACTGCTGGTGCAGAGAGTGATGTCAATGACTTTCTCTCTTATAACGTTCTGAAACTTCGGAGTATTCTTTGTTTTGAAAATATCCAAGTCAACAGTAATTAGAGTCCCAGTAGGTCGTTTTTTCTTCTGCCGTTGTCGGAACTACCTAACAGAGTGTGGTTGAAATCTGGATCAGAATCCAGCACAAAAAGGAGACTCCTCACCTCACGATATTACGATATTATTATCGAAAGAGTTTCCGACAATTGCTCATTATTGATTTTATTCAGACTTTATCCTGGAATTTTGAATGAGATAACATTTTGTGTTCGATCCCTTCAGTGGATCGAGCCATGTAACTATTACTTCCCAGATTCTGCGATGCTTCTGAAGTATCTGGTGCATCACTCGTTGCCTCAAAAATTAAATTGCTCCTGACAGCGGCTCTACTCACAATCTCTAATAAATATAAAGACATTCCACGAAATGAAAGACCCTTATTGTCAATCGCGCATGTACAATTCAAACAACGCTTCCATTAGCAGATTGATATTACGTACCATCAGCGACTGATCCAGCCGATTGTGCATAGCGGGTTATTCCTGCCACAAGTCTTTTTTCTACTGTGGTGGTAAGGACGAGATTGGTTGTCATCACCTACCATCTGGCCAGTTTGACTTTCAAAAAGAAAGAAGAATAAAGTAGATATGGAGGAAAGAGAGGTGCGAGTCCATAAAGTTACCATTGGTTAAGTATTGTGTGACCTTTATAACGATTTCCTAACCTGGAGAGACTTGTACGAACTACAGCTTGGACATTCAGATTTTTTCAAGAACATCGCCTTCCATCGACTCCGATGAACTCAGTGTTGACACTATTATAACTTCAATTTGCAAACCTAGGCTAGATCCGATATAAACAGCATCATTATTTCAATGCTGAAATCAGGCTCTTGATTTCAGGGAAAAGGATCTCTCCGAAGAATGAACTAGCTCCATTAACACCTAATCTGGACGTTTAATAGCTGATACGAGTCGCAAGTCGTTTGAAAAACTCCATCCTAAATCCAGAATGAAAGAACCCTCTCGTTCCAACTCCCAAATCAGCTTCGATGTCACTCCTAGTGGACTACCATCATCGACCTTGTCTCCAAGGTTGTGTTCAGCTCACCCTTGCAACTTTGGAACAATAATACTTCTCATCTTTCTTGTCTCCGATATCTTTCTCTATTTATTCTTTCTTTTCTTTCTAATCATCCTTTTACTTTTATTTATTGTCCATATCGGCATCATCTTTCTCCTCCTGCTCCCAGTAACTGACTCCCTTCCCTCCAGCGTTTCCTGCTATACTTCCCTTTTCCTCCTCGCGGTCCTTCTTACATTACTTCTCATGCTTGTCAACGTCTTTCTGTCCAGCAATGTCTTCTTTTTTACCTCCATTGCCCTTGTCGTTATCCTACTCCTTCGACGACTCCTACCAGTCTTCCTCTTCCTCTTCCTTGTCAGCGTCGTCATCCTTTCCATCATCCTCCTTCTCCAAATCACTCTCCTCTTTGTCTCTCTGCCCTTTACACATCTTTCTCTTCCTTTTTCTTTCTTCTAATGGTCATCGTCCTCCTCTGTGTCATCTTTACACTCTTTGTGATTGTCTTCTTCCTCATTTCTTCGTTCATGTCCTCATCTTTCTCCTCCTTTTCTCCATCCTGCCCCTAGTCATCTTTCTCCTTTTTTTTTAGCAACAACGACAAAAATTAAAAGGGGGAAAATTAAATAGAGCTTATATGAGAGGAGTCAAATAAGGACGTGATGATAAGTGTGCGGATGTTTGACGGGCTAGTGTCATCATTTTTAGGTAATAGTGTGGCAAATTTGAGGATGGAAGTTCAGTTAGAAGTTTGAAAATCTGCATGAGAAAGCGAGTATCATATATCGAGGATAGTAATGACACTATGTGAGAAAAATATGGTAAAGTTAACGTTAGAATAATGTTAATGTTTTCAGAGACTCTCTAACCCGCAAGTGGGAGATCAACGCTGTGTGTTACGTAAAAATGAAAAGAGAGGGGCAATAATGCAAGAACTGAATAATTATCTTTTGATAAGACTTATATCGCATTTCAAGAATATATATTTTCTTCGAATAATAATAAGAACATAAAGTGAAATAAAGATTTGGTAGATTCCTGCACCTCTTCTTCTCCCGATGTTTCTCCCCCTATTTCTTTCTCTTTGTAGGTATCGTCCTCCTTCTAGTGTTTGTTATCCTCCTTCTCCTCAGGATAGTCCTGAGACAGAGTCGTCCTCCTCTCCAACTACCTTCTTCTCCTGATCATCATTATTCTCCTTCCCTTTATGATTTCGGCCTTGTCTTCTTCCTCGTCTCTTCTTCTCTCGTTGCCATCGTTTGTCCCCTTCCTTTTCGTTCTTTTTTGGCACCTTCTTCCACCTCATCTACTTCGTGTTCGTTATTGTCTTCCCTTCCCCCGTCTCCTAGTCGGTCACCATCCTCCTCCTCCTCTTCTTAGTCTTTCTCGTCTTGGTCACCGTCCTCCTTCTCCTCCTCTTAGTCTTTATCGTCTGGGTTACCATCCTCCTCCTCGTCTTTCTTGTCCTCGTCGTCGTTATTATTCCGTCACTCCTCACTGATCAACCTCCTTTATCAAGGTCAATCTTTCGGAAATCATCTGCGATATCTCTAACATGGCCTGTGAGATGGCCTGAAGACACTCAACTTTGATCGAAAGATGTCCCCATTTGGCATTGTAATTGCAATGTATCCTATCGCAGGGAAATTACCTTTAAATGAGGAATAACCATCTTCTGGTGCTCGCCTGGTGGGTTCGAATTTTAGAGCTGACATGTGAAAATTACCTGCAATGAACTCGGCGTACTGTGGACCATTAGGAGGATCAATAGGCTCACGATTGATAGTCGAAAACTTAGTTAAGGTATTGATATGTCCACAATAATACAACTTGCTCCTAATTTGTATGAAAACTATATAGCAGTGAGGTTCCTCTATCCGAGGTGCAGGCATATCGGGTCCGTCAACATTTTCTATAAAGTGTAACTTTCCATCAATAACGCAACCATTCGGCAATAGGACAGCAATTTGGTTGAATTGAACTTCTGGGAAGCCACCAGCTTCTGGTTTGATGAGAAAAAAATTGCAAGATAAAGAGTTAAACAATAGGACGGTCAAGTAACTGGAAGAATAAGCAAGGTGCCTACAACAGAAAATAATAGAGAGTAAAGAGAAGGCTTATAAATAGAGATAAGAAAATGACCTAGAGAAGGAGAGGAACGGGGGAAGCTGGTTACTTGCGTGTAGTGAAAATATTGTATGCGAGAGCAATGGTATATATTGGAGGAAGAGAGAGAGAACGTTAAAAGATGCAGGAAAGATCTTTATCATTCGAAAAAGTAAAGGAAGGAAGAGTAGGAGTATAAGTAAGAGAGGAAGAAGGAAGAGGAAGAAGAATGTTACGAAATGGATGAATAAGAGTCAAGGTGGTCCCTTGAAATGGAGATTACCAAAAGGATTAATATGTGAACCACAAGGAACAAACGAAAGAATCGTAGGTAAGGCTAGTGAAAGAGTTAAAAAAGGAGTCGGTAAAAGCATAGAGGAAAAAGATTAATAGAAGGTAGTTTCAGTTTCGAGCAGGGAGAAGAAGTGAAAATGGAAGGGAGATAGCATCAAATGATGAAAATTCATGAAAGAGAGCAGATACAGTAAAAAATAAATGTGAAAAGTAGCATTGGAATATAAAAGAAGATATTCTAGTAATAGGAGGAAACTAGCACGCAAAAATGGGGAAAAAAGGAAGTGTAAATTTTAATATCCCTCAGGCCTGGTATTGAGGATAAATAGTCAAAAGATAAAATTCATCAGGATTGATATAAAGCTAGGAAAAGCAATAAGGGTATTAGAGGCCATAAGGAAAATAAGAGCTAGTAAAGGATAGGATGTAAAGAGATGAGAGTCGAGATGCAAAGAAAAGTAGTAGGGAGAAACTGAAGAAGGAGAAATTAGAACAAATGAAAGAGTAGGATGAATTTAGGATTGGAAAACGAAAAACATATACATAGGCATAAAACGATAATGTGGTAATAGAAAGGGATAGAGAAGGGATGCTCGATTATAGAATCAAATAAATAGATTTAAAAATGTTGTATCTGAGTCCAGGAAAGACATAAGAATGAGGTTCATGAAAGAAGCGAAAGGTATGATGTGACACACATAGAGAATAGGAAGAAGAGGTTCACAAACATTTTGTGAACCTCTTATGAGAGGAGTACTAGAGACTGCAAGAAGACGAGGAAGTTTGGAGGAGGTGAAAAAAAGAGAGGTAAAGAAAACTTGTGCAAAAGCAGCAAGATTTACGATGGAAAACGAAGGAAAAAAGAAAAGCAGAATTTCCGGGTAAAGAAAAGGAATATAGGAACACGTATGGGAAGGATCTATGCAAGGATCGAACGAAGGAAAAGCTGATAAAATAATGTGATAAATTTTTCAGGGGAAGAAGGATTGAGTGAGAAGTAGATAAAAGATAAAAGGAATAGGCAGTTCTTGTCATTTCATAGTATACTTATATTTCCACAAAATATGATTTTTTTTATATTATACTTGCCTTTAAGATAAAGGGAACACACGAGTGTGTAGAGGAAAATTTCAGAAATAATTTTCATTTTCTTTTGGTACATAAGGACAAAACTGGAATAATATTTCCTTATATATTTGGTTGAACTATAGAGCAATAAATGACTGTCAAGCTTATTTTTTGCACGGCTCTCATCAGATAAAAATGCTTTATTTTTCTTCTCTATTTGCTTATACTCCCTCTCTTTCGCGGGTTTAGGAGTCTTCGCATAACCATTACAAATTAAATTTTTATATATAAATAATCCTTACGTACTACCTTACTAGCCATTTCTTACAAATGTTCTCGCATACTATTAACAGGCTTCATTCATTTTGCAAGTAAATAAATTGGAACAAACTTCTTACGAAATGATGTTGAAAAACAAATAATAGAGGGAAATATTATCAAGTGATGTTTTTCGTCGATTCATATTTTTGAAAGAATTATTAGATTTTCTTACAGCTTCGTTGGATCAGTTAAGTCAGGAAATTAACAAAAAAATAGTCTATTGTTTACCGATTATGATAGACTTATTACCATGAAATATTAATCCTTAATCAAAGAAGCCAAAGTTTCCGAAAAATACGTGAAATTTTCATGAGAAACTGACTGTATGTATGAATTCTCATCTAGAGATAAAATAGAAAATAGAAATAATGTGTAACCGAATTGGAAGGTATGATTGAATAATGGTCAGGTGTTTGGGAAAAAAATCCTGGTACGAGTACCTATAAAGTGTGCAAACAGCTCTGGCGAGGTGTTTCCAGAAGTTTATCGAACATCCTGATTTAATGCAAAATTTTATGCCCGAAGGGACCATGTATATGTGGCCTGGAAAACCAGATGCTCGGAATGCATCTGAATTTCGACCAATCGGCTGTCTTCCAAAGATTCATAGTGCCTCACAGCTGACATCGCAGATAAGATTTACCATCATTGTAATGAGAATAACTTCCTAACCGAAGAACAAAAAGGATGTTGCAAAATCTCGCCAAATGGAAAGTATTCAAGATAAAAAATAGTAAGGACGATATATAAGAAACAGTTAGTAAAGTATTACATGAGGTTTCACTTGAGAAAACATATTATTGAATTGAACGGACTCGTACGAGGCAGATAATCCAGACAAATAGAGTAGATAAGGCTCGCAGAAGTATGAAGGTTACCGTTTCTGACTAACATTTTTGAGGAGTAATCAAACATAACATAACATACACAATACACATAGGTTCTCCCCTAACTAAAGAAGTTAAACGCTCTGTATTTAAAAACAAACTAGAAGAAAAGGGGGGTAATAAGAAAACTAGATAATTAATTATTAAGTATATTCTTACTTCATTTAAAATTAATTTATCTTTCGAAAGAAAAGGGAACCCGTCTTAGAAAACCGATATTCTAATAAGAGTTAAAATAATTTAATAAATAAATTAGGAAAAAAACAAATTTCAGCGTCTAGTAAATAATATCGCAACCTTATAATAAATTATCTCAAAATATGATCAAAATGTTGAAGCGACATCAAGTTTGCTGAGGCTCCTCCTTCACATTGTTTCCCCCATGTTCCTCCTTCCTTTTGTGTTTCAGCACATATCTCCTTCTCGATCTCCTCCTTGTCACCATTCTGCTCTTAGATATCGATGTTCTCCTCAACTTCCTGATCTCCGTCGTCATCCTTACCCCTGTTCTCCTCTTCGTCATTCTTACGCTTCTTGTCAGCGTTTTCTTTCCTTCCATCGTACTCATATTATCTGTGTCATTGTCTTCCTCGAACTTTTTCTTCTGCTTCTCTATCTCTTTCTTCCAATTCTCATTCTAGTAATCATCCTCATTCTAGCCAGCGTCGTCATTTTGTGATCGTCCGTTACCTCAATCTTATGGTGACGTGTGATTTAGCTCGAAGGCTTCCAGCATTGATCAACAGATATTGCTCCTGCTAGTATTATAGCAATGTGTCTAATGGATGCTGCTAATTGCTCGAGGTACGCTGAACTACTTATAGATATGTACCGAGACGCCTGTTTGGAAGAACATCTGGATATGAACGGTACCTAGGATAATCCAGTTGTATTGGCACAGGAGATCGAGAAGTCCACGTACGCCTTCACGGCATGCGATGTATAAGCGTGGAACGGAAGAGTTACTGTACAAGCTTTTCTTCATATGCATCATCTTGCGCGTAGTGGTATCAAGGACTTTGAGCTAGTTGTACGTCCATGAACTCAACCAGGTTATGAACACGACCAGGTCCTGAATACGGCTCTTGGGTACGTCAGGTATTTCCAAGTCCCTTCAGCGCCAAGGTGTCTGATAGCACTTCCGTCCACAAGCTACGGGTCCTTATCTATACCTGATATTCATCCACGTTTCAGATGAGTCTTGGCACACTTATCCAATCCAAAGTCTATACCGATTTCTTGTTTGTACCTCCCGACGATACTTAAAGCACCTTAGAGATGTTCTTCTCTAGAAGCATAGATCTTTAGGTCATCGATATAAAATATATGAGTGAATAAATTCTCTAGAATATTAGTTCCACTACAGAGGTACCCATGAGAATCATGGAGAGAGAGATTTCTATGCAATCTACTATCTTTGCGTGAACAATCAAGCTTCTCAACAGACAGGTTATAAGTCTTTGGGAAGTTGAATCGAAAGCTTTCTGGTGATTAATCCAGGTCATTGGCAGATTGCGTTTGTGGTTTGCAGCGTCTTTGCAGATGCTTCTGACGATCAACAATTTTTCTCGACAGCCATTCAGGTCCAGTTATAGAAAAATTCCTTTCGTATAGGATAGATGTAATTAATCTTATGCAACGTATTCTGACCAGCTATTGGCCTGTAGTTCATTGGATTGGACAAGTCCTCTTTCTACGGAAGGAGTATGGTTCGTCCTAACACCAGTCATTGCGGAATAGATATCTCTGGGTTCAAATATGTTGATCATATACAGGCAATGGTTGAGGGTGAGTCTCTTCTGGGTTTTTGAAATAGTTTCACACAGACCTTGATTTTTTTTTTATTATTATTTATCAGCATTTGGAACTCGAAAACTCATTGCCTCATCTACCCGAGACCGCCACGCGTCCCTATCCTGTGCATCATTCATCCACTCATTATAATCATATCCT